>CAJHQQ010003297.1:0-46752 GCA_905132885.1 Moricandia moricandioides
TTTTTTGTAATTTCTTAATCATTTTTTAAATTAATCGCCAAGCTCTAATATAGGAAAGTACCAATTAAATCGATCTCACCCATTAAATTCATCGATCCCATTAATTTTAAGAAAAATATAATTTGTTATTAGTTTCCTTATAACAAATAAATTACTTGCGCAAGAATATTAGTTAATGGAGGTAAATAATTAGTTCCTTATAATTAGTTAATACATGTAATAATTAGTTGTCTTATAACAAATTAATTAATTTCGCAAGAATATTAGTTAATACATGTAATAATTAGTTTACTTATAACAAATAAATTACTTCCGCAAGAATATTAGTTAATACATGTAATAATTAGTTTCCTTATAATTAGTTAATACATGTAATAATTAGTTTCCTTATAACAAATAAATTAGTTGCGCAAGAATATTAGTTAATACATGTAATAATTAGTTTCCTTATAATTAGTTAATACATATAAAAATTAGTTTAACTTTGTAATATATATATAGGTGAGTCTCGATGTCTTTACACCCACACATTTTTCTCTTTTGATCGTACAATGGCAATGGTCCGAGCCAAGAAAAACATTGTTTCTTTTCTTAGGGAATTAAAACCCCGTAAAGATACGTCGCGTATTGAAGTTAGGATTATCCGGTTGTGGAGAAACTACAACAAAGAATCAGGCAACAACATTGAAATGGTTTTTGTTGATAAAGAAGTAAGTCAAACCTATTTTATTCTTTAACCGAACTCTTATCATTTATGCTTTGTCTAAAACATATTTTTTTATGTATAATCAGGGGATAAGAATTCATGCTTCCGTTGGTGAACAACTCATCAAGAAATATGATAACAAGCTACATGAGGGGGATGCAATTGTCGTCCAGTTGTTCAAGGTCTACGATGCTATTGGTGAATATCGTACAACCTCGCATCCCTACAAGATTGGCTTCTATCCAACAACTTTTGTTGGAAAAGCTGATGAGTTTCCAAGTGAAGTTCCTGAGAAGTATTTTGCGGACTTTACAGATATTCTGGAAGGAAATATTGATAGCAGCTGTTTGGTTGGTGAGTCATTTTCTTACACTTTGCTATATAGTATTTCAATTTTGTTATACTTGTTCCTGATTTTTTCTGGTTGTGTTATGTAGATGTTATTGGCCAAATAGTTAACTTTGGGTCTCTGGAAAATAAAATGATCAAAGGAAAAGATAACATGAGGCTTTTGCTAGAGTTACGTGACCCAAAGTAAGCTTAAATTCTTTATCTATTTCTTTGATCATTTTAGTTAAACATCTATAATTTGTTTTTTAACTTTTATTTTTATTATACAGTAATGTGAAGTTGATGTGTACTCTTTGGGGTGGTTATGCTAAACAAGTATACGACTACACATGAGTAACATGTCCATAATGATTATTTGTGTTATCAGGTTCTGTTCTGTTAAAGAGTGGAAATGTATGTAACGATACAAAGATAAATGCCTAATTATAATTTACAAATACCCATATAATAATTATGGAAAATTGTAGGTGCTTATTCCGTATCTAGCGGTTTTAATTCAACTCAAATTTTTCTCAACCCAACGCTTGGATTGATCGAGGAGTTCAAAGCTTGGTACGTCTCCAGTAACATTGTCTACAATAACATTTCTTCACTAAATCGTTATGATATTATGGCTTACTTCTTTTGTGCAGTCTCCCTAATGATACACTTGCTATTACGAACAACGATAGTAGCCAATGGTCTGCTGGTACTGCTACATCTGTTCGTGCTAGGTTTTTTGTTCATAATGAGAGGCTAACCATAAAAGAGATCATTGATAGTGCTCTGGTAAGTCCCAACCTATCACGTTATAATTCTCTAAATATTATTATATTCCATTTGTTATCATGATCAAAACATATTGATCATGGGCGAATAGGTTGGGACTTTTGTCACTCTGGCTACTATTGAAAGTATAGATACTGAACGTGGCTGGCAATATCTAAGTTGCAAATACCACAACAAAAAAGTATTGCCTACAACCAATGTTGATGCTGATGACCGTCCCTTGTTCTTCTGCAATACATGTGATAAAGAACACATTGACGTTATTTCCAGGTATTGTATTTTAGTCTTACAATATTAAGTATATTAATGTATTCGCCATATTTTAATTATCGTGTTTTCAGGTTCAAATTAATTGTAAATGTTAAAGACGATAGCGGTGAGGCAAACTTTCTTTTGTTTGATGCTAATGCTCAACTGATTGTGCGTCGTCCTGCCGCTGAACTCTATGATGAGGTAACTATTTGTATAATAGTGCGTCGTCTCAATTAACCCCATAAATACCACATGTTCAACCTATCTCTATGTAATTGTAGAATGAAGATGAAGACGTGTTACCAGAAGCAGTTACCGACCTTTTAGGCAAGAGAATCCTTTTTGAGATTTCAGTTGATGCTGATAACATCAAAGGAAAGAGCTCTCAGTATGTTGTTCGAATGGCCACTGATGACCGTGAAATGATTGAGGAATTTGTTGCTTTGCCTCCTAAACCGGTATTACACTGGTTATCATAGCTTAAATTATAATCTTACATTAGCTTAATATTTGTTGTGGTGAACTGTTTCTCTGGCAGGTCCTAATGTTGCAGTCCTCAGATGATATTTCCACTGGTTCAGGTGGTTTTTCAGGAACTCCTCTGTCTAAGAGAAAAAGCGAAGAAATCGAGAGAGTAGCCTTGATGATCAACACTCCGTCAGCAAGAAACTTGCTCAAAAGAAAGTCAAGGGCGAGTAATCTGTCGGAGGATAATGGTGTTGTACTTTGTTGTGTCATGGCTTTGTCTTGCTTCAATTTTCAGGAATTGTGTTTTTTCAGTTTACTCAGGGTACCTTGTTTTTTGGTGTTTTTGAGATTTAATCATATTACATTAGCGTGTTATTCATTATTAAAGCAAGACTTTGGATGATAGATCATTGTTCCAGTGTCAATATGTATGTTAAATTGACATGCACAAAAGTGATCTTACATACAAACATTTTGACTGTACAAAAAAGATATCAATAAGCATGCACAAAAGTGTTACTGTTTACACTAGGCAAATAAAAGTTGAGAATCATAGCATTCTCAGATTCATAATGGAATCGATCATCCTTGGAACAGCCTTTTATTTGCATGCTTATCAATCTTTAGGCCATTTGATATATCGAACTAAAAACAAACTGAAGCCCAAAATGGAACATAAATTATGACCTTGGTTATGTGGTCCGTAAATGTGTAAAACACGAAAATAAAACATGTGTTTGAGATCATAAACAATTAACAAAAATTGTGTGCGGTTAGTGGGTTTTTAATGACGTCCGGTACTCATGTGAAAAGACACGACTCTTACTAACATGGAACATAAATTATTATCTTAGTTATGAGGATCGTAAATGTGTAAAAACTGCAAATAAAATATGTGTTTGAGATCACATATTATTAACGAAAATGTAGTGCGGTTAGTGGGTTTTTAATGACGTCTGGTACTCATGTGAAAAGACACGACTCTTTTATTCTAGCCTCTTCTATATAAACTTTACATTTACCCTATTTTAACAAAATCTTTCATCTCTCTTCTGAAACCAAGTAGTCTCTCCAAATACCCGAAAGTAAGTTTTCTTTCTCCTTATTTTTATTTGGTTTTCAATATATTGCATGTAGATCGATCCATGTTCTGTATAGTATGTTTATGTAATCAAGATTATGTAGTTTTTCTAGCCGTCATGAGTCTTTTGTTTTGTAACGCATATTGATCTTGCTAGGGTAATAATAATGGATTAGTTCAATTTAGGAAACTAATTTTCCACTATTTTCATCCAGTTTATGTTCATAGTGTTTGAGAATTTTGCCGAGTTTGATGATATCAAAAAGTTATTATTGTGCATGTTCTTACTTTTAGACACGACTCTTTTATTGTAGCCTCTTCTATATAAACTTTACATTTACCCTATTTTAACAAAATCTTTCATCTCTCTTCTGAAACCAAGTAGTCTCTCCAAATACCCGAAAGTAAGTTTTCTTTCTCCTTATTTTTATTTGGTTTTCAATATATTGCATGTAGATCGATCCATGTTCTCTATAGTATGTTTATGTAATCAAGATTATGTAGGTTTTCTAGCCGTCATGAGTCTTTTGTTTTGTAACGCATATTGATCTTGCTAGGGTAATAATAATGGATTAGTAAAATTTAGGAAACTAATTTTCCACTAATTTCATCCAGTTTATGTATCATAGTGTTCTGAGAATTTTGCCGAGTTTGATGATATCAAAAAGTTATTATTGTGCATGTTCGAACTTTTAGACGTGGTATAACAAAATTGTGTATTAACATGCAGACAAAAATCAGACCATGGCAATGAACAACGACGTTAAACTGAAGGCTCCCATTGTTGAAGATTATGGTTCATCTCTAAAAGAGGCATTCAACTAGGGAAAGGAGGAGACCAAGGCGCATTACCGAGCCAAGCTTTTTTTGTTCAAGCAACATCATGATGCCCTCATCAAGAAACATGCTGAAGAGCTTGAAGTGTCCCGCATAGAAGGCAAACTGGAACTCCTTGACGAACTCTTCAACTCTTCTGCATTGAGCGAAGAGAAAGAGAAGCTAGAGTCACAACTAAAACTTGCATGGGCGAAGGTGTCTGATGTGAGTGTTCCTTACATCGATTGGTACAAGTTGAATGAGCCACAAATGTATGATTAACCTCTTCGTTTTCTCAATCTCTCCAACTTTAAAACCTTTAATGTTTATTTGATATTATGGTTATGTATTGTGAAACATATTTTCTGGTTTTTCAAACCAGTTTTCTTTTCATGTTGTTCGGCTATTAATCAAAACTACTTATGTTTTTTCTTATTTTTAATCTATTCGCTTATCTAATTTTTTGGTTTCTTATTGTCATAGCTTATAATCCGGGTTTAAATGTTTTGGTTAGAGATTCGTTAGATTTAGTTTCTTTAGTTACAATTTTATCTATGGGCGTAATCATGACTTTGGCAGAAAAAGTAATCCTTACGTATAATGTTAGGGATAGTAGTTTGACAGTTTTGTTCTTTTCACATTCTTCTAGGTTATAGAGCCTATTAATAAAAGTTATTTTATAATTATGAAGTTGATAGTTGATGTGATTATGTAATAGACCATATTTTTACAACTCTCGATTATTGAGATCTTACTTTCTTAGTCTCTATCATGGCTTTGTCAGTTTGATAGTTTTGTTCATATCACATTCTTCAATGTTATAGAACCTATTAAACAAAGTTATTTTATAATTATGAAGTTGAAAGTTGATGTGATTATGTGATAGACCATATTAGTTGAAAGAAATATAATATGAACTAATTTATGTCTCTTATTTAATATTGTAAGATATTGTTTGAGTTACAACTGCTATAGAGGTATGAAAATAATAATCTTTGAGAGATCTCTTTAAAACTTGATTAGCAGACATGTTGAAAGATTTAGACATAAATTGTATGGACAATTTTTGTTAATTATATATATGAACAAGGAAATAAATATTGTAAACCTATCTACGTAAATGTATCATTCCTTCCAAGATGATGATACATATAATAGGCAAAAAGCATGTTATTACATTACAATTATTAGTTTCTGTTATTATTAAAAGAATATCTTTATATAAGGAAAAAATATATATGATAAAATTATACAAATAATTCATTGAACTTGAATAATTAATTAGTTTCGATTCAAAATTCTTTAATAAAGCCAACCTTTATAGTTCATGTATATCTTGCGACAAATATTGTATTCTACTTTAATTGGACGAGTCTTTATGGGAAAATTGGAAAGGCATTTTCTAGAACTTCTATATAATGACAGTTGAGTTGTCTAATATCAGTTTTCTTCTCCGACATTGTCTCTCCAATTCTCTCATAATCTCTGGACATTTCAAAAAGTAAGCTTTTGTTACTCATTTTATTTTAGCAACACATGTGGTAGAGGAATGTTATTAGGTTATGTTGTCACGGTTATTAAGTAAATATATCGTGAATATTAGGTTGCTAAACAATAGATGACGATTATGTTTCTAGGGTTATATCTAATTTCCAGGAATTTGTTTAACGATTTCTTATTTATGTAGTATCATATAATCTAGAATGATGAGGATCTAACTAAATAGATATATTTCACTGTTAGGCTCGCTTTGTCTCTATTTTACATGTCAATTATCATGTAAAGTGACTTTATTTAGTTAAGATGTTCCTTATCTAATCGTTTCAAACGTTAATCAACTTTTTCTATGTTCACATGCAAGAAAAGATCTCGAGATGGCATTCAACAGAGATCTAAATCTCAACAAACCGATTGTTGACGAAAATGGTAATTCTCTCAAAGAGGCTTTTAACAATGGGGTGATTAACACTAGGGAGCGCTACCGAGGGTTGCTCTTCATGTACCACGACCGATTGGAAGCCATTACATCCAAGCATGATCAAGAGCGTGAAGTCTGTCGTATTCTAGGTAAATTAGAGTTACTCGACGAACTCTTCAATCTGACGGCAGTGACGAAGGAGAACAATAAACTGGAGACAGAACTTGTCCAAGCACTGGAGATTATGCTTGAGGTCAATATTCCTTACATTGATTGGGTCAGATTGGGTGAGCCCCAAATGTCTGATTAACTTCTTTGCTTTCGTAATCTCTCCAAGTTTGAAATGTTTTAGTTTGTGTGTTGAACTGCTATTTTCTGATATTATCTTCTGGTTTTGTAAACCAGTTTTCAAAATGTTATTTTGTGAAACAAAACTTAAGGTTGTTTATGTTTAATTTCTTTTGATTTTGCTTGGATCGTTGCAATATTTCATATTTTCATTGATTATAATGCGTTTCAATGTTTTAGAAACATTCTTTCGTGATATTGTGTGTTAAATCACTGTAGTTTCGATGTCCTGGAAGAGTAGTCTGAACTATTAATTAGCAATTATAATTGGTGTTTCTTTTGCAAAGTTCTAAGATTTTGACATAATTTGGTATTGACTTAGATAGTTTAATTTTTCACCTATTAAATCTATTATACATAAATACAATGACAGCCCATTAAAAATAATAGTCGAACTGTGCCCCTTATTAGGCTTTTATATGCATTAATACAATCACATCCCATTTGATTAGTCAAACTAAAAACAAACTTATGCCCAAATATAATCAAGACGGCCTTCAAAACTCATAACCCTAATGTATATGACGTGTTGTGTAGTACTCTATAAATCAAGAAACCAAAAATATTTAGCGAAACCTAGCACGTCCTAAACTTCTTGGCTTAACATGCAGCCGGGCAAATATAGTTGGTCAATTCCTAACCAGGTATTATCGAACTCGAGATCCAAACATATTTGAAAAACAATTTTTTTACTAAAGGACTCATGTTTTGTTTTCCTATAGGAATTATGCACATTTGATCATGATAAAAGTTCACTGTCTTCCTATGTAAGTGTAAGTGCTTTTTATCACTAAAATATTTATTTTATATTAAAGTTTTGAGTTTCCAAGGAAAAAACTGTCCTACAATATGTGACAGGTTTACGAAAAAGTTGAAAATCATACAGAGTCTAAAGTGAATCAGAGGCATGGATATCACAATATGATGAAATTTACACACAGAGACCAACATTCAGTCACTATCCGCGATGATCAAGATAAATCCGAGTTTATGGATTGGATTGAGACTAACAAACAAAAACCTCAAGGAGTAAATCTAAAGTCTTCATATTGTTGTTCTATTAGTAAGTTTCTTTGGGATCCAAAAGCTAAAACATGGACACCAAAATTAGGGATTTGAAGATTGCTATTACTTTGTTTGTTAGTAATTTATCGTATTTAACGAATTATTGATTAGATTTGTTTTTATTTATTACTTTATTGAGCTTTATCTAAATTTTATATTAGAGATATTGTTTTGTCTTATATCAGTTTTTCTAATATGCTAAACATTACTGGTACCACGCACGCAGTCGTCTTGATATTATTGCATTACTTGACCAATACGTAATTCAGTTTAATTTCTTCGGTAAAACTATAGAAAAATACATCACCAAGGAAAATATCTTCTTACTATAACAATACGTATATTTTTGTATATGTATTTGGAAGGTGAATTACTTCACCACTACCTAATGCAACAATATTTTATGAATATATCAAATTAATTGTGTTTGTATCTATTACATCAGATCTTGATCATATTATTTAGAAAGCAAATCGATTTCATTAAAATGTACCACTAATGTCAATATTTTTTATTAACTTTCATGTATATTACTTGCTAAATAATTATGCGAGAACACTGGCTTCCAATCGGTTTTGACCATGAGAGAACACTGGCCAAGATTAACACTCTACAAATAATGTCCATAAATAAATATATAGTTCAACACAATCAAAACAACATAAAGAGTCTTCAGTCTAAAGAACATGCATCTTACATCAAAAGCATTGATTAAAAGTTGATTACATAGACAAAGAACTCAAAGTTCAAATTTAAAAACACATTGCATTTATTAAACAGAGAAAACACATTGCATAGAATAACAAAGTACCAAAGTTGATTACATAGACAACATTATAATGAAACAATTTAAACACACATTGGATAGAAAAACAGAGAAAACACATACGGCTACTTTTATTAGTCATCCTTAATAGCAAACTGATAAAACTGGTTAAGCCTCTTGTAGTAGTAACATTCATTGCATACTAAAGCCATGTTATCTTGAGGATGGCAGTTGTTTAGTGGGTGAAGATTGACCATGTTCGTGTAGTATTCGCTCGTCCATTCAATACGGATATCACGTAGTGAGTTCTTGATCCTTTCCCAACAATGATTGGAGGTTGAGATATTGTCGCGCCAATTGAGTTTATCAAAATACTTCTTACCTTTACGTATGTGACCTAAAGCAAGCAGTAACAACGCATAAAGATACGTACCGTTGTAATTGTTCCGTTTAGAGGATTGTCGTAGATGATGAAGGCCATAGTGTTTGTCGTCATTGCAGAAGTACCGAAGTATTCCTTCTATATAATGGGCTTCAGGATTGCCATTAGCCAAACAAAGTTCCTTGAACTGTTTGTGCTTAGACACCATCTGGATTGGATCCGCACAAAAAAGCCGAAGACTGATATTTCTGAAATAGGCAGCATGATCCGGGTCTGAGTAATCGTCGTATGTAGAGTTATCACCGGAGATTGTCAGGTCGTAGTTGTTCACAGAAGTATCTGAGTCCATCTCTAATAGTGGGTCTTTGTTGATTACAATGAGAGAGAAGAAGAAGGGAGAGTTCTATATGGTTTTCTTCGAGATGGTTTATTAATTAGTTTTTTTAAAAAAAGACTCTTTCTGTAGAATGTGAAAGTGGAGGAAAGTTATGATAGAGATGGTATATGAGATGAAAGCTTTAGTTCGAGATAGTTTACCTCTGACTCATGTAACTTATATCTTGAAGAATGGTTCTTTTCTTATCAATTTGAAGAGAGAAGTTTTTCAAATTATACACAAAGACTGATCATATACTTCGGATTCTTCTGCATGACGATTGACACAACACAAGGCTCACTGTTTGTGTCATTTTGTCATCAACTTTATATGGTGAAGAGTATATACTCTATCACGTAAAGTAGCAATCTTTTAACTTGATTCTCATATTATATTGATATATATTTAAGGCTGGCAAACTTGAATGACATATGAACTTTGAACATTGTATTTGGTTTATGCAAACGAAGAGATGGTGGTGCAAAAGCAAACTCGATTGACATATGCACATTATAATGTTGTATCCGGTTTATACAAATGAGCTTAATTGATGTTTTTGTGAAGGAATTTTTTATGATTTTATGAAGTTCGATATTGGTGTAAAAGGGGTTTCACAAACTCTGATCAAAATTTCAAAAAAATAAGCATTATGTGTTTATTTATGGATTGGAAGTCAAGATATGTCAACCAAGGCATATATGAACATAACTTTACACAATTAAGTGAAAAGATTTCAAAACGACACAAAGTTAATTCAGCATTTGACATAATGAGACAGATGTTACTTGGAATTCATATTATAAAATAAATGTGTGTCATTAAATAGTCGTTGCTTTTTACATTTTGATCACATAATGACGAATAGTTTGTGCTAGAAAAGGAGAAGGGACGAGACATGCAGTTCTAAAAGGCTGTGTTGGACAGGTGTTTTCATTAAATAGTCGTTGCTTTTTACATTTTTTATTGAAAATCACCAAGATAACTGTTAGTTTTTTTGTCTCAATCGAATTTGGATTCTTATGGTTTCTTAATAAAAAACCATAAAAGTATAATATCAACACGACCAAGATCGGATTTCCATAATCTTAGAATGAAGATATTTTCCATGCTAAACAATCAACCACAATATTAAATGGTAACAATGGATCCTATATTTCTTACATTAGGAAATTTATTAAAGCATTTGAACAAGTTTATCAAGACATATTTAGTTAGAAATAAATTCTAATAAAAGTTAATGAGCATTTACGTGAACATTACTCATGTCCTTAGTAATACGGATACGAATATTCATCATTTAATGGTAACAATGGATCCGATATTTCTTACAATCATGCCAAACAATCAACCACAATATTAAATGGTAACAATGGATCCGATATTTCTTACATTAGGAAATTTATTAAAGCATTTGAACAAGTTTATCAAGACATATTTATTTAGAAATAAATTCTAATAAAAGTTAATGAGCATTTACGTGAACATTACTCATGTCCTTAGTAATACAGATACGAATATTTTTTTGCTCAAACTATATATTTACATAACCTAGATCTCATATGCTCCTATAAATAAACCTAATATATAATCGAAATTTTATAGATCATATCGAGCACAAAGAGGTTAAAATTTCCACTCTTTATCTTCTCTATCATTATGTTATACAAATCGATTATGAAGGTTGATATAGTTATTTGTCATAACACAGTATTCCTGAAGCAATGGCAAGCATCAAGAAAACAATATCTGAAATTATTGAAGCAAAATCGGTAAATATTTTGGTATTTTTTTTGTACCCATACGTTTTCTGCATGTTAAATAAAAAACTAATTTAAATATTGTTTTACTAAAAAATGTATTGGCATTTAAATGGTTTAAAATAGGCCGGAAAGTGTATGGTTCTTGCTAAAATTGAAGCCATTGATTTGGAAAAACCATGGTTCTACACGGCCTGCATTATTTGCACAAGAAAAATGGTCAGAAAAGGAGATGGTTTTGAGGAAAACGTGCAAAATCTTCAACAGAACCTTCTATACAATTGCAAAACATGTGAAAAGGATTTTCAACATGGTATTCACCGGTATGGCCGTTTATATACATTAATCTTGCTACTTTTCTAATTTCATATTATTATCAGTTCATATACTAATTAAATTATGTGGGTTATTTAGTTACTACTTGGTTGTACGTGTTAGTGATGAATCAAAAGTTGAAGCCAAGTTTTTGCTTTTCAACAATATTGCGGAGAAGCTAATTAGGAGACCTGCGTTTGAGTTAGTCCAAGATGCTGCTGAGGTATTTCCTTAATTTTTATTTGAGTGATTTAAGACAATATTATTTCTATATCGTACATCGTAAATTTTAAATATGTTTTACAGGAAAATCCACATTTTGTACCTCAATCTCTAACTGATTTACTTGGGAGGAAAGTTCTATTCATGATTACTATCGGATCTTATGGTCAAAACGAACAAAATTCAGCATATGTTGTTGATTATGTGGTTGACGATGCAGACATAATCCAACGCTTTTATCCACATGTAATATTTGTTTTTACAGATAACTCAAAATTATTTATGCGCAGTGTATATTCTAACCAAATATTAACTTATTAATGCAGCCACATGTTGTGATATTTCATGATTATGATTCCGAAGAGGACTGAGTATTATAAGTGGCGATGGTAATCAAAATGAAGGAAGAAAGTTGAAGTCCATTATGCACGTGAAAGTGGAAGCGTTTAAGCAATGATTTGTATTTGTTTTTTTTCAAATTTGATTATGTTTTCCATTGTCTCTCTTTTGGTTTTTATACTTATCAGAATGAATAATAAGGTGGTATTTGCTTGGTTATGTATAACAACTCCTTTACCGCTTTTTTCGACATCATAGCAAAATGGACTTGATAAAATAAGGTGGTTCTATATATGTAAAACTTACAAAAAAAACACACAAATTTTATAACCAATCACTAACATATAGTATATAATTATATATCTAAGGTGATAAAATAAGGTATATATATGATGTTAAACTTACAAAAAAACATAATAAATAGAGGTGCAATGTAAAAGAAGATAATATGAGGATTATATCAATGTCAACTGTTTTCCAATAAATATCATATTCACATGTCCAAGGAATAGATATATGGTCAGAATTTAATAAGGGAATTTTTTTGGCAACAAAGGATTGTACGTATATTTTCTAGATTATATAACCTAATGGTCATGAATCGATCTCTATTGTTTGGCATCGAAGAGGTCGTCTTTTGAACTCTATTCCATCGATTTCATTTCAAACTATATACTTTTATTCAAGCCTTTTTTGTAACTGTATCCGACAAAATCTATAGGTAGTGTTTTGTTCTTACTGAAAACAGAAGCAATCGATTTAGAGTTGGACGCATGAAGAGAAGTAGTCCAGTGTCTACAGACACTGGGAATAGACAAGAGAAGAAAAGAAAATGGGTATGTTGTACTGAAAATAAATAAAAACCTTTAGAAATTTTTCAATTTTCGTACTACTGAATACAAAGAATGATACCTAATCGTTCTAATGAAAACATGGCAAGTTATCATTGCTTACAATTGTCTACGAGAATTATCTTTCAACTCTCTTTCCATAACATTCTGAAGTGATAGTTGGTTAATTTTTGTATTTGCCCGCTCCTTGTGTGAACATAGGTACCAATGACAAAGAGAATACTCCTAGGGGGAATATAACACAAAAGTCATCTATCACAAACGTTTCGCCAGCACCAAGTATCAACCCTTTTAGGGCGCCCTTTCAGAATGTTACGAATCAAGAACTTCGACCCGTTATTCCACGACCATCAGAGTCTATACATGGACTACCACATAAAGCGAGATCTGCGAGAAAGGAAATATTGAATAACAAAAGAACAATAGGCCTTACTACCTCAAATAGAGGTTAGTCTCCTAACGCTTTCATTTTCTCCACATTGATTCTTATTAATCTGTTGAGAAAATCACATTTCTGCCCAATTCATTTTCATTACATTCCACAGTTACAAGGATTTTCAAGCCAACAAAGTCATCAGTTGTACCAACTTTGAGTAAAAGTTTCTTTTCCATTGATAGTTACAAGGCTTTTTACAGATGAATTTATAGAACCCTTTTTCGAAATTACGTTACTTATTTCTCTGTTCATTCTACTTACGTCTGCAGGTTCCTATACTTCAACGCAAAGTTCACCTACTCTTGCAAATGGCAGTGGTTCTGTAACCAACATGCACCCATCGAGATTAGGAACCGGTAACTAATAACTGCATATTAAATAAGTAGCTCTTTGTTGTATGATTTTATACAAATAGTAAAGACAATAGTAATTAAGGACTCTGTAAGCACAAGTATCATATAATAATAATCAAATGATTGTCTTTTTTGTTACAATTGGTAATCAAGAATCTATTCTCGGGAGTACTAGCATTTCGTTGAGGAAACGTAAGACACTTGGATCACCTCCATCGGTGAATTCAAAGCCAAGACAAAAGAAAGGTAACAACGGGTTTTAAACAATGAATCGGTATAGATATTCTATGGTACTATTTCAAAAGTACGAGTAAACTTAAACAAATTTCAACAGCAACACAAGGTCTCGACATCAGAGGACAATCAACTTCTGGTCTTCCACCAATGTTTGTAGCAGATGCAAATCCGGAAGGTATTTTATTTCCCTGTTTTAATCGTAGTAATATGATGACTATCGAAAGGTAAATACTAATATTATACCTATTTTATGAATTTCTTTGGTACAGACATTTGTTTATATGTTTAAATTAATATTTTTCAGCTACTCAGTGTCCATTCCAACAAACCAAAACAAATGAATTCATTCCTCCACCAAGGTTCATCGTCCAGGATCATCCTGAAGGTAAAATGTGGCCTTCCATCTATACATAGACACTAAATTATATGACTGGATGATATGTTTTGACTATGTCATACACGTTTTCACGCAGCTTACAATAATCGATATGAAATGGAGAGTGAGTCTGAAAATGAAAATTCAGATGACGAGAATCAGACTTACAGTAGATATTCAGCTGGAGAGTCTTTGATAAACCCATTACCACAAAATATCCCACAACAGACTAATCATACAGTTACTTCGCCTATTATCGTCGGGATACAAAAAAACGGTGATGACTTGAAAATATGACAATGTTTGTGTAAAATAAATAACTACAGATTAGTTTGTTTTTTATTTTGATGAAGAAATTTTATTACACAGGTTATTACGACGACGGAGATCCAGTTTGGAATTGTAAGTTTTGTCAAGCATATATGTGGTATGGTGAAAGAATTGGAAAACGCTGTAATGCAAAGAATCTTGTCTTCACAATGTGTTGTAAACATGGTAAAGTTGTGCTTCCTCGTCTCGTGAATCCTCCAATGGAGTTAATGACTTTGTTATGCAAAGGAGACGAGTTAAGCAAACATTATCGAGAGTTCATACGAGCTTACAATATGATGTTCTCTTTCACATCTCTTGGGGGAAGATAGATCATTCTATTAACAATGGTCGTGGACCATTTGTTTTTCGAATGTCTGGTGAGAACTATCATCGTATTGGTGATATAGTCCCCGAGCCTGGACAAGCTCCAAAATTTTCCCAGCTGTATATCATTGATACTTTAAATGAGATCAAAAATAGACTTGACGCTTGTACCGGGTAATTTTCTTCAGTTTTACAACTTACTATGATTATATTTTATGATTTTTGCATTATGGTCGACCATGTAGTTAACTTATATTTTAAAAATAATATACTTTGCAGGTCTGACAGAGTTAGTGCTAAGAAACTAAGAGAACCACTCGTTCTTCTTCTGAAGAATATGTTAGATCAGTGTAACCCTCATGTTAAGGCTTTTAGGTCTGCAAGAGACAGGTTTGACGTGGAAGGATCAACAGGTTATAGGATGAGGTTGATTGAAAGTCGACAATCTGATGGACGGACTCATAATCTGCCGACTGCAAATGAAGTTGCTGCTTTGATACCTGGAGATTTTGTTTTAAATATGGATACGCGAGATATTGTTCTAGAGAGTACAAGTGGAAAGTTGCAAAGGATAAGTGAATTACATCCAGCGTATTTGCCTCTGCAATATCCACTATTGTTTCCATACGGAGAGGATGGCTTTCGATTAAATATTCCTATTGGTTTTGAAGACAGTACTGCGAGAAAACGCAAGAATGTAACTATGCGTGAATACTTTGCATTTCGTATTTTAGAGAGGAGGTGGGAAGCACCTACAATTACGAGATCAGGAAGATTGTTTCATCAGTTCCTTGTGGACGCCTACACTATGATAGAATCCAGTAGATTGCGTTACTTGTGGCTGAATCAAAAAAAGCTCCGGTCAGATAGTTACGATTCAATCCAGAAAGCAGCTGCAAGAGGTGGAGCTAAGTTGGCTGAGCAAGGAAGACGAATTTTCATTCCAGAAACTTTCACCGGAGGAAAAAGGTATATGAAGCAGCACTACTATGATGCCATGGCTCTGTGCAAGTACCATGGATTTCCAGACATTTTCATCACTTTTACGTGCAATCCAAAATGGCCTGAAGTTACAAGGTATCTCAAAAAATAAAACCTGACCACCGAAGACATACCAGAAATATTGTGTAGAGTTTTCAAAATGAAACTCGATAATCTTATTGGCTGGTTGACAAAAAAGGATGGTCCTTGTTTGGCCCTGTTGCTGCAGGTAAATCTAATTGCACATGTTCTCATTTATTTGTTTGTAAGAATTACTTTAGATAATATTTTTTTTTGTTAAAATTTATAAATCCTTTTTTATTTCATTTTGTCAGTAATGTACACGATTGAGTTTCAGAAAAGAGGAATGCCACACGCTCATATTCTCGTCTTCATGGAAAAAGGAGCTAAGTTTCCAACAGCTGATGATATAGATAGATTATTTCCGCTGAAATACCAGACAAGACTGTAGATCCGGACCTGTATGAAATCGTTGGTGATTGTATGATGCATGGTCCTTGCGGTGCAGCAAAGAAGGATAATGTATGTATGGTTAACGGTAAATGTTCTAAGATGTTTCTGAAACCTCTCAACATCAATACATCGATTGACGCAAATGGATTTCCATCTTACATGCGTCGTATTGATGGTAGGTTTGTTGAGAAAAATGGTATCAGATTAGACAATGGATATGTTGTACCATACAATAGAGACCTTATGCTTCGATATCGCGCCCATATGAATGTCGAGTGGTGCGTCCAAACACGAGCTGTTAAGTATCTTTTCAAATATATCCATAAGGGACCTGATTATGCTTCAGCTGCAATTGATAAAGAAGATGAAGATGGCGTCATTGATGAAATCAAAACATATTACGACTGCAGGTATTTTTATATTTAAAGATATTCGTTTTAGTATCTACAAATTACTAATTTCTAACGAATCTATATCATATTTATTTTTATTTTAATTGTGCGGGCAATAGATATTAAAGAAAATTTGTATGCTACGCTATGTGTGCATCAAACGAAAATACATCAATAATCTATTAATATTAGTAAAAATAGATATGTATATGCTTTACCAACTATATAATATCATAAATGAAATTTATATAACTCATTTTATACAATAGAATAAATACATTATGAAAAAATATAGTTTTATTGTCTTTCACATTTTAAGGTATACGATCATCTTTTCTAATATATGTTTTCGTATTTCTTAATTAGATATATTACTGCATGCGAGTCGTCGTGGCGGATTCTTGCTTTTCCTACACATTTTCGTACTACTTCTGTTGAGAAACTTGGATTTCATCTTCCGGATCAGGAGCTGGTGTTTTTTGATGAAGATGAACCTATTGAGAATATTCTCAACAAAAAAAACTGTTAATCAATCCATGTTTTTGGCCTGGTTCATAGCAAACAAAAAATACCCAGAGGCAAGAGAGTTGACATATGCCGAATTTCCAACAAAATTTGTTTGGAAATCAGGTACAAGAGAATGGGTACCACGGAAACGAGGCTTTGCGATAGGGAGGATTTTGCATATTCATCCATCACTTGATGAGCTATATTTCTTAAGAGTATTGCTAAATTGTGTAAGAGGCCCCACATCATACGAGGATATAAAAACAGTTGATGGTGTTTTATATGATACATACGAAGATGCTTGTTATGCGTTGGTATTGATTGACGATGACAAGGAATTTATAGAAGCTATCAAAGATTGCAGTGATAATAGTTCTGTCACGTATGCCAGGAAGCTTTTTGCGAGAATGTTGGTATCCAAAACTTTAGCTCAGCCTCATGTCGTGTGGGAAGCTACTTGGGAGTATCTTACCGACGATATTCTTTACAAGAAACAGCGAGAAACTGGACGACCTGGTGAGCGTTTTGTCTTATTAAACTGAGTTTATTTTAAAAATTGTCTCTGTTATTTAATAAATTTATCAAACTTGCAGATATGAACTTGACCATAGAGTAGATCAAAAACATTGCTCTTACTGAGATCGAAAATCATTTGCTCAGCAATGGTTGTAGCCTCAACAAATGGCCCCTCATGCCAAAGCCAGAAGATTTTGGCTCTTACAACGGCAATCGCCTTATAGATGATGAGCTTAAATATGCTGTGGAAGATCAGCTAAAAGAAAATGAAAGACTTATGGCGATGATAACAGATGAACAAAGAGGGGTATACAACCAGATTCTGGAAGCAGTTTTAAATGATAGCAGTGGAATCTTCTTTCTTTATGGTTATGGAGGCACAGGAAAAACCTTCATATACAGAGCACTCTCATCGGCTATCCGATCTAGACGTATGATTGTTCTAAATAACGCATCCAGTGGAATTGATGCATTGTTGTTGGAAGGAGGTAGAACCGCACATTCCAGATTTGGTATTCCGATAGATGCAGACGAGTTCAGTACTTGCAAGAAAATGGAGCCAGGATCGGATCGTGCGGAATTGGTTAAAGCGGCAAAGTTAATTGTATGGGATGAGGCGCCTATGATAAGCAGACACTGTTTCGAGACGTTGGATCGTTCTATGCGTGATATTATAAGATCTTCTGAAGACAAACCTTTTGGAGTTAAAGTTGTTGTTTTCGGTGGAGACTTCAGACAGATTTTACCGGTTATACCTGGAGGTGGTAGAGAAGAGACTGTTTTGGCGGCTCTGAATTCGTCATATCTTTGGGAGTATCTGCAAAGTTTTGAAGCTAACAAAAAACATGAGATTGCTCACTGGTCTTACTGATAATGCAGCAAAAGAGCTTCAATCTTTCTCACAATGGATTTTGGATGTTGGAGATGGAAAAATAAATTTGTCTAACGACGGTTAAGTTGAGATTGACATCCCTTCTGATTTGCTGATAAAAAACAGTGGAGAAGATCCTATTGAGACTATTGCAAAATAGGTTTATGGACAAGCTTTTCAAACCTCAGGAGATAAGGATTTGTATAGACATCGAGCCATTCTCACTCCCACAAATGATGAAGTGGATAAAATAAATGATTACATGCTTTCGCAGTTGCCAGGTAACATGTTTTTGTGTTTACTCTTATGTTTCACGGTTAGTTTTTACATGTCACTAAAGAAAAGGATTTACATATGCTTTCAGGTGAAGAGAAGGTTTACCTTAGCTCTGACAATATTATCCCATCCGATGTTGACGTAGAAGAAAATGTTGTATATCCTGCAGAGTTTTTGAACAGTGTTAAAGTGGCTGGACTGCCTAAACATAATTTGAAGCTGAAGGTTGGTGCTCCTATTATGTATCTCCGTAACATGGATGTTGCAGATGGATTATGCAATGGTACTAGGCTAATTGTTACTCAGCTATTTCCCCATGTGATAGAAGGTAGAATTATAACCGGAAACAATATTGCTAGAGACAAGGTTTGGATTCCTAGAATGTTTGTAACACCACCTGACACAAAGTTTCTCTTCAGAATGCGTCAAAGACAGTTTCCGGTTACATTGGCTTTCGCGATGACTATCAACAAAAGTCAAGGTCAAACACTAGAAAGTGTTGGTTTGTTTCTCCTTAGGCCAGTTTTCTTTCATGGTCAGCTATACGTTGAACTTTCAAGAGTTAAGTCGAGATCTGGATTAAAAATCCTAATAACTGGTAAAGAAAGGAAGCCGGAGACAAAAACATTGAATGTTGTCTACAAACAAGTTTTCCAGAATATTTCGTAGACAGGGTACGTAATTGTTATCTACCTTTTATCCAATAATTTTTAAAAAATATATAAATTGTTGCAAGTATTTATTTTTTTGGAATTTGCGAGATGGGTAGTGATGAGTATGAAGATCGATAGTATTTCATTGCCAATCAGTTTTCCGACTATTATGATCATGGTATGTCACTTTAATATTTTTTCTGTTCAATAAAGAATAGAAAAGAATAAATATTCCAAATTATGTAACACGTCCACTTCCTTACAAAATTAAATACATTTTTTTGCAGGTTTCTAATGGAAGTTGTTTTCATTATCGAGACAAGTACTTCATACTTGATCAAGTACTTCATACCTGATATAGTTTATCACCAATACTTTCAATTTTATTATATTTTCTTTTAATATGTCTACATAAACTTTTCGAAAATATTTAGGGATGTTCATAAAATATCTTCTTAAACACACAAATTATTTTTCGACGTTCCAATTATGCATACCGGAACGACTACCTCTTCATACTAAGTGTTTCTTTGTTCCATCTCATCCGTGTAAAATTTGAGTATCAACATTTTCATGTGCTTGATGCTTTCTCCCAAAGACGGTGGTCGTATGATATAAAATCCGTTACTGCTAAAACTTTGTACTACTTAATCCATAATTTGAATCTGTTTATACCCGCACAGGGTGCGGGCCGGTCACCTAGTATATAATAATTATCTATTATTTATTATTTATGCAATTACAAATTTCTTAAGTGAATATGGAATCGCTGACCAGACCATCGATCGACGCCCCTATAGGACCATCGATCGACGCCCCTATAGGACCATCGATCGACGCCCCTATAGGACCATCGATCGACGCCCCTATAGGACCTTCGATTAACGGTCGTGTGTCGAGTAGGTTAACTCGACACGGCCCCGATTCATAAATCATTTTCTCCAAAACTGCAAAAACAAACACACAAGTTCATCACTCGATTTCTCTCCCAAATTTCGGCTGATTTTGCTTGTTTTTTAGTCTAGATCACTCGATTTTTACCCCTTCTGCCTGTTTAGTTCATTCAGTCACTCAATCTTCAAGGTATGTTCTCCAAATCTCATAGTTTAGGGAACTTGTAGGGTTTGAAGAAAAACTGAATATTTTGTGGTTTAACTAGGAATTTAGGGTGATTTAGGGTGCTCGAGTACTAGATTACGAGTTATCTACTATGTCTGCACATGATTTGCACGATTTGAGTTCATTATTCTCGCTTCCGTAATCCATAATCCGAAATGAACCATTGATCGATGCCCATGAATCGCCATCGATCGATGTTCATGAGGTTATGTCGATCGATGACCATGCTGCACCATCGATCGACGGTTGTTCTTTTAATCTCGACATCGATTCTAATTTTTTCTTTGTCTGATTAAATGCAGATCGACGAGAGGAGAACAAAATCGCAATACAAGGTCGGTAGCTCCAGTGCTCCACCACGGGGTCCTCCATGTCAAGACCCTTGGCCCAAAGAAGAGGAGGTTTTACTTGTCACATTCGAGGACTATCCCAACCCTCAAAAAGCGGTGGAATCGAGGGACTGCACACATCCCCTAAGCGAGGAGTTGGATGATTTTGACAGCCTCTACTACAATGCTTTGTAGAGCGTTACCATCGAGCCCACCAAGTTCGCCAATAAGCGAACTCTGAAGAAGTTGAGCGTCTACACGGATTTTAAACAGATGGTGAAGGAGATTTGATTGGGCACCATGGCTACTAAGCCATACCCTTTGTACCCCGACCTAGCCCGACAGTGCTTATACAAAGCTCAGGTGCTCTACAAGTGCCCCAGGGTGAAGCTGGCGCATGAGGCCACCCTTACCTTTCTAATCAGGGGCATCCGTTACATAATCCTCATCCCACAGCTCTGCGAGATCTATGGCTTTGACATTGGTACCAGCGCCTGTTCAGTCGTTGCATTTCCTGGCCTACCATTTTGACTCAGGCTCAGCCACTCAGACGGACGTCCGTCACCCTACTCTTCGCTATTTCCTGAAGGTCCTTGCCAACACCCTTTTGTGCAAGATGGAAACCAACAAGGTTAAGGTTCATGAGCTTACATTTCTGTACTATTCCGTCATAGAATTAGTTAGGCTCGACGACGAGTTATTTCCTCCACCTCTGAGTGATCAGCAGGTGAACGTGTGGGCAATATTTCTGGAGCACCTGGAGACCATGAAGGACAAACCCTTCAAGGGTTCTGGCGCGAAGAGGGAGATGATAGGGAGCCTCTTGACACCCATCTTCAGCTTTCTTGTCACTAGCTTCGAGGGAGATTCGGTGGAGAGAGGATTGCACTTCATGGATGAGTGTCACCTAAAGAGGACCCAGTGGCTGAAGGAGGGACGCTTTTGGTCCTTTGTGGATGATGAGGGACCTAGGATGATAGAGCTTCCAGTGCGAGAGGTGACAGACTTCTTTGACAATCTACAGCGCCTCGTATTCCACCCAACTGAGCGTCACCTCCACACGGCACGCCTTAGAGTACGACGCAGAGGAGGCTTCCGCCCGGCACAACCGGTCGCAGCAGCCGCAGCGGACTAGACAGCACAGCCACCTCCACCTCTCCCAACGTTTCCTCAGATTCCAGAGATCCCCATACACGACCATGGTGCTCTCCAGTGAGTCGTGGTGGACGCGCTTCGAGCGAGATGGGCCAGGATAGAGACGATGTCACGGTTTCAGTGCTTCAGCCATCCTAGGACCAGAGCCAGATCACCACCAGTGCTACAGCAGCTGCAGCAGCAGGACCAGGATACATCCGACGAGGAGTACTCTCTTCGATTCTCCTTTATCTTTTATTTCATTTCCCTTTCAGACTTACACTCATATATTTTTCTGGTTCCATGTGGATTTAAACTAACTATTTATTACTGTTTAGATTTTATTTTAACGTGTGTTTGAGTGTCTAATAGAGCTAACCGAAAGAGAGATGATCAGAATGGAGAGTAGACACACACGATTCAGTCTGCACGCCTAGCGTCGATCGACGCCTACTAATTGTCGTCGATCTATGACAAACTAACATAGCGTAATGATTTCTTTAACATTATTTATACTATTAAATTTCTCAGTATTTATTCTATTTATGAAGGTTTACCCGACAATTTGGATACCCATCAATCGATACTATACATTAACCATCGGTCGACGCTCACCTACTACCATTGATCGATACTCCTAGCAGAGTTGGTATATTCGACTATCTCTAACATTGTTTCCTTATGATTTAATCTCTCCTAACAAATCTGAGGCGGATTACACTGGGGAGAGTGTATTTTAAGTCTAAGAGAGGTTCGCTAATGCTATTTTATTGTTTTTGAGTTTTATTTACTATTTATATACGTTTTTCAAAATATTTTATCGAGTCAAGAAGAGAACTATGATCAAAATTTATTATTGACTAACCACACTTTAGCACCATTCTTAGAAGGTTGTTTGCAGAGATTACTAGAGATACCGAAGTGGATCATCCTGCAATTATATCACACTTGCTTAAAAAGTTTGAAGAAACCAAAGCTGATTTCCAACACTAATCATGACATTATTTGTTTTCTTTGCAATTTGGTTTACAATATATCAGATTCCTTCTGATTCCCCTCTCTCTCCCCTTCAGATTAAGAAAAGGAGTCAAACAAGATTTGGTGGCTAAAACCATTAAAGCTTGATTCATATGTTCCTAGAAAGAGATAAAGGTCAAAAAGAAGTGAACAGGATCTGGTGGCAAAAACCATTAGGGCTTGATTCATGGAAGCCTATCCAAATATCTCACTCAATTAAAAAAATAAAATGATAACCTCAAAAGAAGGGAGACATTGACTGACAAGAAGTGAGAAGAGAGAGAAAAGGAATCAGAGAAGACTACATGTGTGTTCAGATACTTGCAGAAGTAAGAGTCCATATATCCTTTGAACGATACTCCCAAGGTAAAGTCTGCACTTTTAGTTTACGCAAAGAAATGAAATCAGTAGAGGGGCGAGTCATACTAGTATTCGCTAAGTTGTTGGTAGAAGAGAATTAATTGGTATATTAGTATATGGTATATAAAGTTTCTCTGTCATTGACTTGATAAGATGTGGTTGCAATAGAGTAAGGTGACAGTTATACTTAGATATTATGTGAGTCTTCACTTTTTGAACCTCTTCGCAGGCTTGTTTACAAGCAAAAGGTTAAGTCTGAGGGAGTTGATATAGCCTATTTATTACCAGTCTCAGGCCGTCTTATAGGCTCTATTTAGGGTTTATTATGTGTTTCTAGGCTATGTTTTAAGGTTTTTACAGTTCAAGGTACGTTTTGGAGATATACATAGATGCTTGGAGCTTTTGGAGCATTTATAGGAGAATAATCCGTAGCTGATCATTGATAAAGTCGAAGTATAGGACTTTCGTCGATCGACGACACTACCTTGTCATCGACCGATGTTACATGACCAAGATCGATCGATGTTGAACACTTGACATCGATCGATGACCAATTCGCAGACAGATAAAAGATTACAAGATTACCCCTAGACGAATATTGACCTAGATTTTAGGGTTTTATATTTATACTTTGTATTACAGAGAGAAGAGAGAGCAGAGAAGACCTAAGAGAGAGGCATCTTCTAAGTTACACCAGAGTTTTAGAGTTTAGAGTTGGAACACATTGCTACATATATTGGAGAGAAAGATTTGATCATCATTACAGAGAAGATCTTGAACTCCTTTTCTTTTTACTCAGCTTATTCTATGCAATTTATTCAGAATTTATTCATGTTCTTTATTGCTATGTCTGAGTAGTTCTCTATTAGATTTAGGGTTATTCAATGGTAGTAATGTATTGTTGATTTTATAGAAATTGTTAGGATAATCTTTTTGGTTCTTTGTTTAAGTTTCTCTTAATGCTAGGTTAAATTTGATCACCTTAATCTTAGAAATTAGGGTTCTATAGCGCAAGTGAGAGCCTGCTTATAACCTGGAATCTAGCTTAAACAATCTAAATAACTAGTAACAAACGAGAGTTGAATTATAAATTTAGAGAACCCATCAAACCACGAAACCAATACTATTTAGAATGAGCATCGATCGATGCCATCTTATTGTCGTTGATTGACACTCAGTCGAGATGCGCGAGAGTGATCTCCTAAACCTTAAGGTTTGAGTTCAGAATGATGCTTAATAAAACCCTAGAAATCTATTAGTCTACCTTATCTAAATCTACATGAGAATTTTCGTTAAGTCTAATCTCTTAATTTAATCCTCACAAACCAAATCAATATTGAAATCGCTTTTATTGTTATTGTTATAATTCATCTAGCTTTAATTTGATAACATTAAATCTATTGTGCAATCCTAGAGTCTATGTGGATTCGATCCCTAAGTATTACACTGAACCTCTTAATTGAGAGAGTAAAGTGGAAATATAGGGTTAATTTAAAAGTGAAATAAAAACAAACCCCACATTAGTGATCGAGAAACAATGAGGATCAGAGAGATCTAGGAAACCACTGCAAGGATCCAGTATCCTAGCATTCAGAGTTGGTCCATTCTAAGGAAGAATCGTAATATGCTAAATCAAACAGTCAAGTCAAGAATAGAGTAAAACTAGTTTGGACAGAGTCTGGGAGGGACTAAGATTGAGTCAATGAGTGACTGCAATCTGTTGAGAAAGAAATCCTGACAACCTAACGAAAGTAGTGAGTTAAGATTTTGAGAATTGAGGTAAAACAAAAAACATTGTTGGGAGTCAAGTGTCCTTGCCAATGTGTGTTTGAACACGAAGAGATTGCTCGTAAGTAATAACTACTATGCTTAGTGAGTTGGTGAATAAAACCGCTGTTGTGAGTCTTAATAATGGTAGACGAATCAGAATGATGAAATCAATAACTAGGATCAAATCCAAGTTTGATTGCGATCAAGAGTTCTGAATTCAACATCAAAGAAGTCTATAAAACGGCAAGGGTCGAAGGATCAAAACTCTGAGAACTAAGTTAAGGCAAGTAGGTGCCGGAAGTCAAGAAATGACCTGAGGAGATAGAACCTTGTTCTATTGGCTGTTGAATTCGAGTACAAATTGACAGTTGTAGCGGCCACGTTCAGTGGACTGAGCTGGAGCAGTCTAAGAACATGTTTAGCTAGACTGATCAGATGAGACTATTTATGTTAGACTTGTCATCTAGACAATATTGGTCGAATTAGGACAGTATTGTTGGATCCAAACATAGCGGTTGAGCATGTCAAACAAACCTAGTAAGATTTAGAGGATACAGACGGTCATCCAAGATCAATTAGTCAGTGCATGAACTGACTAGTATACATTTTGGTAGAAACTACTACTAACCCAAACATGATTTCTTAAGAAAATAGGCAGGAACAGTTAGGCAGCAATTATTGGAGCAGTTACTGACAAATCCTACATCTTAGACACTTGCAAACTTGATCCTTACAATCCTATAAACTCCCGAGCAATCCCCTACATTTTGGACTCGACCAAGTAAAAAGAAAAGCAACGAGGTGGTGATATTCATTGTGTTGTTACAGATGAAAAAGATTTTAAATTACTAACTAAAATTCAGCTCACTTACGAACCTGGATTTTGAATATTAATCACAACATGTTTTGTTAGTGGAGACTCTAATTGTAGTGCACTACAAGATGAACTGTAGCTGATTTGGTACTAATGTCTGCGTGGAGAATAGTTGGAAATCTCCCAGTAGTTAAGGTTTGATATTCAGCAATAAAATAGTTCTCACAAGCTCAATGGTCTTTTGAAAAGATCAAGATTGTTTAGAATTTTAGGAGTAACGTTGGTGAAACAGAGTAACAAATTACTGATCATCACCAAAATCTTCATCTTCATCTTTGATCTTAACGTCAGCGTCTTCTCCAAACTGAATGCAGACATCAATCTGGGACAAAACATACTGAATACTGCCCAAATAAAACATTATCGATATTAGCTTTTGTATTTGGATCAGAGTTGACAGGGAGCAAATTAGTATATTACCTTCGTTCTTTCCTTATGTCAAGGGGTATGAAATTCACCATCCCATATTCTCCCACCTAATAATAACCACCACATCCAAAAACGCAATCATGAAAATCAAACTGCACACTTGCTTTACGATCAACATTTGATTAAAACCATATTACATACCATCTCAATCAGGGCTTTGTTCAATTTCGCATATCGAGGACCCATCTTTTGGTTTAGCTCTGCCAACAGTGTACGTGGCTCCGGATCCAAGTAGCTAAAGTCATGATAAACCCAACGCAAAATTTACTTAACTGGAAACAGCAACGATGGAAAACAAAAAAGAAAGGAATCCATACTTATCAATGTTGCTTTTATCCTGCAAGAGATCCATCTTTGAGAGGATGTTGATGTGTGGTAATTCAAGCTGGATCATTGCAGAGAGAGACGACATGCAACCGCTAATAAATTTGGTGACATCTGTTATGAACTGCTCCAACAAGATATATTAACGCAAAATGGTTTTTCACTACAATAGTAGTAGGTAAACAAAAAGAAACAGAAGTTGATATAAACCTGTGAATCAAGCAGATAAACAACACAGACGTTGAAGTTCTTCTGTTGCAAATGCGCCACAAAGTTCTTGAGCACAGGAACATGTGTAAACAGTTCTATCTGGCCTATTAACAGCATAAATATTACAAGAATTTAGGGATTAAAATCACATTTGGAATGCTTCAAATTCGCCAACACAAACTATATAAAGATCAGACATATAAACTTATTGATCATGTATGCACCTGGACAATCAAATATAAGGTAATCATCGTCCCTGTAGTTCTCCAATTCTTCATCCACCCAATCATGTAAGCTATCCTCAAGGTATCTATGGATTAAAAAGTTAAGGATTCTCAATGCAATTTTCAAACATATAAAGTCAACAGCATTAAGACAGGAGGTAGTTAAATTCTCATTTTATATCTATGTAACAACAAAGAGGATACTCCATGCAGTACATGAGGGCACCATTAGGACCAAGCCCAAGCTCCTCCATTACATCTTCCAGAGAAACAAGTTCTCTTATATCTGCAAACAGCAAAAGAAAAAAAAAAAAAAAGAAAACGTATTAGCTTTAGTGAAAACAAGAAAGTAGGAGGCACTAAAAACCCCAAGAGACTGATTGAATAACTCACCCATAGCCACAGGGTAATTAAAGATTTCAGCAGCAGGATCCAAGTTAACAACATGCATTGTTCTGCCGACGGTTTCACAGTGTTCATACAAAGATGAACAATAAGTTGACTGATCCAAAAAAATAAAACCCCAAAAACGCATTAGACAAAATCTCACTGTTATTACAGAACAAAATTGACATGAGAAGACCATATAATGACCTTTCCGCTGCCTGCTGGACCGATAACGAGCTGAGCGTAACCCATTGTAACAAAGCAAAATCTACCAGAAAAACTCAAATAGAGCAAAGAGAGTGAAGAATTCTAAAAGATGCAAAGATGGCGACTGATATATAAGCAATGCACCAAACACCTAAACCGAACAACACACTCAGAATGTCGCATGAACCCATAGACCAGAAGCAACCAACAGACACATCTCAGCACCTGAAACAAGGAAATATTAGAATCGATCACACAAAAAAAATGATATGGCTAATACCGAAAACATCAAAACTTAGAAACTGAAAGCCGCCGACAGAAACTTTCAAACCCAAGAAACAATCACAAGCTCTGTAGCATAGTATCGAATCAGAAAGGGATTTAAACTTCACCTTTGAGTATTTGGTTGCGCCTTCCTTTTTTCTTTGGGGCTAAGAAGAGAGCTTCAATTTTTGATTTGGTTGGCTTTCGTAGCTCTTATTGCTTCTAAAGACTTATTTAGGGTTTTCAATTAATGAATTGTTCGGTTGCGCTTGGTTTGACAGAGATTTAACGTGTCACAATTACAATTTACCCCACAAAAAATATTTCAATAAATTTCTTAAATATAATTTTTTTAAGTTTTGGTCACAAAAATAGATTTTAAATATAAAATATCAAAATACTTTTTTTAAATATTTAATATATATATATATATTTTTTTTCTTTAATTTTAAACTCTAACTCCAAAACTCCATCTCATAATTCTAAACCCTAAGTATAGATTAATTAACTCAATAGATATAAATGTATATTTATACCCTTTAATAAATTCTATTTTAATCATTTTCTCTTTGAAATCTATTTTAATACAATTTTTTTAGATCTATTAGTTAAAATTAAAAAAAAATCATGAATTAGTTAAAACTATTTCGATCATATTTAACACACCATGCATTTTTATTTTAAACAACATGTAGTTCGTTTGAGAAAAAAACAACACACAATTTCTTTTCGTGACGATAAGATGAAAGAATGCCTCAACTCCGAGATACTCGCGAGATATCCGCTAACGTGTGCACTTGCTGCATCAGTTACGGAAAGTGGCTCGTCTTCTCTTCTTTAAAAACTCTTCTCTTTCTCATTTCATTTTTAACGTTTTTCTCAACGAAAACTAGCAAATCTCCAGCGTAAGTTTTAAAGAGTGTTCGTAGATTTATTAGTTCGTTAGGGACGTTCACGGGTGAAGCATGAATCGTCTATAATGGTTGTATTCTCGGCTCTATTTCGTACAAGTCCGTCTCACTACGGAGCGAATATTAAGAGTTAAGGAAAGAGATTCGTCTCGACTCCGTGGTCTAATTCTAAACGTATTCATATCAATTTTTATCTTGTCTTTTGAATCGAATATTTCCTTAGCATCGCTTTATTTATATTATTTGTATCGATTCGGTTTTCCGGCTTCTACAGTCTTAACTCTTAATCGCTTCTATTACATAGAAGCTTTAATCGGATTGATCTTAATACGTTTTTATAAAACGATTTCAAGGATTTATAAAACGTTTATTTTTTTATGTTGAAAGGGTGCTTGCGATTTGCTTTACACACTTCCGCGAAATGTTTCTTGCTTATCTGAACAGTTTGCGTTTTGCTTTGTAGCTCTATCGCGAAACGTTTTTTACATGAATCATAAAAAAAAATTATTTAAACGATTTGTTTCCACAGTAGCTTTCTAAAGCGAGTTTGTGAAACAATCCACAAGTCTACACAAACAGTTTCTGCGAACGCTTTTAAGTGAGTTTGCAAAACGTTTTTCAGACTTATATCGATATGGTTTGGTGGTTTGTAACGCCTTAAGCGATCTACTAAAAACACCAAAATGAAAATCGATTTTAAACTATTATTTTTTTGAAATAATGTGTTATTTGTTGATTGGAGTCTAATCCACTTTCATGTTTTCTCAACAGAAAAATGACGGATCTTAACAACACCCCCATTGACACCAGCATTGATACACAAACTCCACTCAACGCTGTTTAAAGTGATGCAACCATGACAATTGTTGATGCAACAGCAACAACCGCTGAAACAATGACACCTACCCTTCCTGTGGGAAATGTTGCTGATGAAACCACGCGCCGCAACCTGTTCGGTGCTGGTCTCTATCAAACGGGTCTTATTCAAGGAACCCCAAGTGCTCCGGTTGTAGTTCCAACTCCTCCGACTGTACCAAGCTTGTTCACTCAAGGATTAATGCCAGACAAGTTTGATGGCAAAGGCTTCAAAACGTGGCAAAAGAAGATGATGTTCATCCTGACAACAATGAAGCTGGATAAACTCACCTAGGAGGACAAGCCCCTTGTCCCTTACGGGATTGATGATGTGTACACTCTTGCAAGTGTTGAGAGTTTGTTGCATTCTGACTTCATCTGCAAAGGATACATTTTGGGTCGCCTTATTGACCCATTGTACCAAGTCTACTGTGAGATTCCCACGTCGAAAGAGCTATGGAGATCACTAGAAAAGAAGTACATAGGTGAGGACACTGGTTGTCAGAAGTATGTGGTTGCAAAATTCCATGACTTCAATATGGTGGATTCAAAACCTATCATGGATCAGATGTAAGCGTTTCAGCTCATTTGCCATGAAATTGCTGCTGAAGGAATATCCATCTGTGAGACATTCACAACTCTCAGCTTCATCCAAAAGCTTCCTCCAAGCTATGCAGAATTCAAGAACTACCTGAAGCACAAAAAGAAGAAGATGAGACTCGAAGATCTCACTCAGAGGCTTCAGATGGAAGCCAGGAACCGAAATGATGACAAGTTGCTCCAAGCTAAAGAGCATAGTGTCAACATGACTGAAATGAAAGGTAAAGGAAAGGAAATTGCCCGATCTCCTTCAAAGCCTTCCAAAACAGCTGTAAATTTGAAGGCTTCTGGTACAACTTCAAGAAGAAAGGCATTGAAATCAAGGCGAATGTGGAGAAATTCAAGGGAAAATTTCACTATTGCCACAAAGTTAGTCACATGACTGCTGAGTGTCGCAGCAACATTAGAGATAAGAAGTCTCAGGCGAATCTCACTGAAGAAGATTTCGTTGTAGTGGTGACTGAAGTCAACATGGTTGAAAGCAACAACCCTAAGGAATGGTGGTATGACACTGGTGCCACCACCCACATTTGCACTGAAATGGCGATGTTCAGCACCTACCAGAAAAGAAAGACTCAGGAGAAGCTGTTCATGGGGAACAATGCAGTCTCCAAGATTGAAGGCCGCGGCAAGGTGGTTTTGAAGATGACAATTGGACGTGAAATCACTCTGCAGAATGTGAAGCATGTGCCGGACATGAGGAAAAACCTGGTCTCGGGAACCTTGCTCAGCAAAAATGGATTCGCCACAACTCTTGAGGCGGACAAGCACGTGATTAGGAAGAATGAGATGGATTTGGGAAAAGGGTATGTTAAGGATGGACTCGTCAAGATGAATGTAATGACATTCCTTCCGAAAATTGTAGCTCCAAAAGTTGCAATGAATAAGAAAGAGCTAGTTGCTTATTTGGCTGAGTCTTTTAATCTATGGCATGAAAGATTAAGCCATTTAAACTACAAATCGTTACAAAGATTAATGAATCAAAATTTAATCCCAAAATGCAAAACAAATAAACAAAATGTGAAGTATGCGTACACGCTAAGCTCACAAAAACGCCCTCACCTTATGTTGAAAGAACTAACAAACCTCTAGATTTAATTCACTCAGATTTATGTGACTTCAAATAAATACAAACTAGATGTGAGAAAAAGTACTTTGTGACCTTCATAGACGACTGCACAAAATATTGTTATGTATATTTATTACATAGCAAAGATGAAACCTTGGAAAAATTCAAAGAATTTAAACTCGAGGTTGAAAATCATCTTAAAAAAAACTATTAAAATAATTAGAAGCGACAGAGGAGGCCAGTGTGATGGTCTATTTAATGCCTTTTGTAAAGAACATGGAATAATTCATCAAACTATAGCTCCTTATTTACCAGAATCTAATGGAGTTGCTGAACGCAAAAATCAAGCTCTAAAAGTGATGATGAATATAATGTTGCAGGAATCTGGGTTACCCAAAACATGTGGGGGGGGGGGGGAAGCGTTGCTTACCATTAATTATATCGTCAACAAAATTCCACACAAAGTAATTGGCAAAACTTCATATGAACTATGGAAAAGTAATTTACCTTCCTATAAATACCTCAAAGTGTGGGGGTGCTTGGCAAAAGTTGCGGTACCGCCAACAAAGAAGGTCACTATTGGACCTAAAACAGTGGATTGCATTTTCATAGGGTATGCACATAATACTACCGCCTATCGATTTTTGGTATATAAATCTAAAATATCAGATATTCATGAAAATACAGTAATTGAGTCAAGAAATGCATCTTTCTTCGAAAATATTTTTCCTTGCAAAGAAAAACAAGGTTCAAAACGAACTCGAGAAGAAAGAGACGACCATTATGTTTGAGAAACTGAGTGAAATGTTGAAATTTCTGTTAATGATATTTCAGAAAATGAAAAAGATGAACTTAGAAGGAGTAAAAGAGCTCGAAAGGAAAAACCTTTTGGTGAAGATTTCGTAATGGCATTTTTAGTACAAAATGAACCAAAAACTTTGGCAGAAGCCATGTCCTCACAACACGCTCCGTTTTGGAACGAAGCCGTCAAAAGTGAATTTCATTATATCATGCAAAACTATACATGGTATATAACAGATTTACCACCAGGCTGCAAAGCACTAGGGAATAGATGGATAATGAAACGAAAACTAAACTCTGATAGAACACATGGTTTACACAAAGCTAGGCTTGTAGTTCAAGGATTCAGACAGATAGAAGGTCTTGACTATTTTGACACATATTCTCCAGTAACAAGAATAACCTCAATAAGGCTGATGATAGCAATCGCAGCTTTAAGAGACATAGAATCCATCAAATGGATGTAAAAACCGCCTTCTTAAATGATGATTTAGAAGAGGAAATTTACATGAAACAACCTGAGGGCTTTGTTTTTCCTGGACAGGAAAACAAAGTATGTCGACTTGTAAAGTCACTTTATGGGCTTATACAAGCTCCTAAACAATGGCATGAAAAAATTGACAATGTAATGATGTCAAATGGTTTCAAAATTAACGAATGTGATAAATGCATATACTACAAAACTACCAAAAATGCGTATGTTTTGCTATGTTTATATGTAGATGATATGCTCATTATTGGAAGCAATAAAGATATTATCAATCACACAAAAACATGCTCAAAGGGAAATTTGAGATGAAATATATGTGATTAGTAGATGTTATTCTGAGGGCTAAAATTACAAGAAATTCAAATAGAATTATCTTAACCCAATCTCATTATGCTCAAAAATAATAGAGATATTTAAAAACTACTCTAATAGTACGGCAAAAACTCTGTTAGATCCCCAAATGCCCTTGACAAAGAATTCAGGTGAAACGGTTTCACAAAACGAGTATGCACGAGTGATTGGAAGTCTCATGTACTTGACCAATTGTACTAGACCAGATCTAGCGCATTCTGTAAACTTACTTAGTCGATATACAAGTAATCTAGGTCATACACTTGGAAAGGTATAACGAGAGTACTTAATTACATGCGCTACACCAAAGATTTTGGACTTCACTATGGTAAAGAACCAACAGTTTTAGAAGGATACAATGATGCTAACTGGATATCAGATTCTAAAAACTCAAAATACACAAGTGGTTACGTCTTTACACTAAGAGGGGCCGCAATATCATGGAAATCTACCAAACAAACAGTGTTAACCAGATCCACCATGGAATCTGAGTTTATAGCCTTAGGCAAAGGAGCAGAAGAAGCTCAATAGCTTAGAAATTTTTGGAATATATTCCTATGTGAGAGAAACCTGTGTCAACTATACGAATACATTGCGATAGTCAATCAGCTATAGCTCGGGCTCAAAATAATCTCTACAACGGTAAATCTCGTCATATTAGAAGACGACATAAAAACATTAGACAACTTATCTCAAATGGTGTAATCACAATAGATTATATCAAATCGGTTGAAAAACTAGCAGATCCATTCACTAAATGTTTGCCACAAGATATTGTTGCTAAATCATTAAAAGGAATAGGTTTAAAGCCTATAACGAATAATAATGCTTGATTGCAAACATACCTATCAAGACTGGAGATCCCAAGACGTAGGTTCAAAGGGAAAACAAAATCAAACAAAATTTACCAAAAGCACTTTGAGACTATGATCTCTACCCAACTCCTAAGATGATAAAAGTGCTAATGTGAGAAGGATAAGCATAGGCTTTTAATGATTCCATAGCTTCTAAAGTGAAGTATTACTCAATACTTTTCATTGTCAAACACCTAATGAGTGTGAAATGAGGCCGTTTCTAGGAGAATATAAGGTTATATTCTCTAAGTTCACTCATGAAAACTAGGAATAGTCCACTGCCACAATGAACACAATAGAGAACTAAGTTCTACAAGAAATGAAGCTGCGTTATGCCTGTTGTCTTGGTCTACATAAAACACCGGTTGGTTCAAGACATCATGTTCACCTCCTGGTAAAGTAAACCCGACAGATATTAACTATGAGTGGTTCAAGGCTTAAAAAGGCCACCAACTCAAACACAGTGAATTTTCACAAACACTCCCGATAAGTCTGTCTAGTCTAGTAATGATTAGAATAAGTAGAGTAACTAGATTCTATCGATTCTGCATTTAGTCTACATATATTTAGAGTCATTTCTATTCATGTGGGGGATTGTTGGAAACAGTTTTTTCCCAAACACACCATGTATTTTTTATTTTAAACGACATGTAGTTCGTTTAAAAAAAAACAACACAGTTTCTTTTTGTGACGATAAGATGAAAGAATACCTCAACTCCAAGATACTCGCAAGATTTCCGCTAATGTGCGCACTCGCTACATCAGTTACGGAAAGTAGCTCGTTTTCTCCTCTTAAAATAATTGTCTCTTTCTCATTTCATTTTAACGTTTTTCTCAATGAAAACTAGAAAATCTCCAGCGTAAGTTTTAGAGAGTGTTTGTAGATTTATTTGTTCGTTAGGGACGTTCACGGGTGAAGCGTGAATCGTCTATCATGGTTGTATAATGGGCTTTATTTCGTACAAGTCCATCTCACTACGGAGCAAATATTAAGAGTTAAGGAAAGAGATTTGTCTCGACTCCATAGTCTAATTCTAAACGTTTTCATATCGGTTTTTATCTCGTCTTTTGAATCGAATATTTCCTTAACATCACTTTATTTATATCGTTTGTATCGATTCGGTTTTCCGGCTTCTACGCCTTCTGGTTCGTAAGCTCGCGCTTCAAGCCCATCACCTCATCATTTATGGTGAGCTTGCTATACATGGCGAACAGCTCAAGCTCCGCACATTTTGATACATATATGCTATGTAATCAACCTCAATGTCTTCCTCCTTTACTCTATATTACTGATCAACGATACAATTACAACTAGGAAACAGTCTCAAGAAGAAATCGGATCACTCACAGACGAGATTCCGATCAACTCCTCCATATGAATCCTCCACGAGAGATTCGCCTCAAGACCTCGTGGTCTCACACTACTTTTTTAGTTCTAAAAGCATGAACCAGGAAAGAGAATTATGATCATATTTAATATTGTTTCAATCACAAGATAAAGAGATCAATGTTTATAAGAAAACTCCTTCTTATGAGCTTAAGAAAATTACTCAAAATTCAAGCTCTCACAAATCAATCTCTAACCTCACAAGTTATGCAACAAGTATGCATCTCCTTATATAGAGATATATTAATCCTAATCACTTTAGACATAGCTTATCTCGATAACTCCTAGATACTATGTATTTCTATTTTTTTCGAATGCATTTAGTTTAGCTTGAGGATCAAGCTATCTTAAAGATTATCTTCAACATTCTCCCTCTTAATCTTGAAGTCAATATTCTTCACATCTTAGACTCCCACAAGTTCTCTCATTTCCTTGAACTTGATTCTTCCTAAAGCCTTTGTTAATATGTTGGCTTTCTGCAAGTTGCCTGCGACGTGCTCCACCTCCACTTGATCATTGTCTACACATTCTCTAATAAAGTGATAACACTTGTGTATGTGTTTGCTTCGTCCATGGAACACAAGGTTCCTAGTGAGAGCAATCGCAGACTTGTTATCTAACCTTATCGTCACTTTCTTACTTGGTTTCTCAAGTATATCTGCAAGAAGTTCTTGTAACCATATGACATGTTTTGCGGCTTTGGTAGCTGCCATGAACTCAGCTTCAGATGATGATAAGAAAATGGTATCTTGCTTTGTTGAGCACCAGGTGATAGGACACTCGTTTAAGTAAAACAAGTGACCTGTAGTGCTTCTTTCATCATCAATGTCGACATTGTGGGAGCTGTCGAAGTAACCCATCAGTTCTGGTTGTACTTCTTCAAGAAGGTTAGACCATACGTGTATGTACCTTTCAGATACCGTAGGACTTGCTTCAAAGCTGCATAGTGTGACTCCTTTGGTTCATGCATATATTTGCTCTAAACTCCGACTGAGAATACCATGTCTGGCCGTGTATGAAGTAAGTAACGCAAGCAACCGATTATTCGCATATTCTCCTTTTCATCAACGTTTCTTTCTATTGAAGCTTTCGGAAGTTTCAGACCTGCATACTGACATTGGGTGTGTTTATTGTTCTAGAAGGGTATAAACATCCTAAACAATTAACTATCAAATTAACCCTTAATCCTAACACACAAAACAATACTCTTGCCAAGAGAGATCAGGTGTAGTACTTAGGGATCGAATCCACAGAGAACAATGGCACACAATAGATTTCTTATTTCTAAAGACTAAGCTAAGTGATTATATATATATTGGTAACAAGTAAACGGTTAAAGGAAATATTCCTTATCAGAACGTGTAGATGCAATATGGAAATATGCCAGTAATGTAAATATCGAAATATGCTAATAATATAACTAGATGTAAATGTAAATATGTTAGATCTAAGGTTTCAAGCTTCATGAATTATAGAGAATAAGATGCACAAATATGTAAATATTCTAGAACTAAAATATTAACTATTCAGACCCTTTTAACTCTAACTCTCGTATGCGCGCAAAAGGAAAGACCATCGATCGAAGACTAAGGCCTAATGTCGATCGACATTGAAATCAGAAGGAAGTGTGAACGAGATTTGATATCTTCACCAAGCTAATTAGACCAGCTCTCGCATGCGCCTAACAATCTAGTTCAATGGAGTGTATTCTGGCATAGAACCTACTCTCGTAGTCGTCCATGTCCTACTTTCGAAATCCTAGTTAGCTACTCTACAATGCAAACATTAAGCACAACTCAGTTGATGGATATTAACTTAACCTAGCTATCCTACTTTTGGGCTAATCCATGATTGCTATCATTCAACCATAAATCTAATTGGTAACTACTTAGACATAAACAAAGTAAGAATAATAATCTGAATATAATGCATAGATAAAATACTGGGGGTTCCAATACAAATCTCCCTAAGGAGTTATGAATCTTCTCCCCTAAATAAATCCTAAAACTATAATGGAGTGCTGGTCCACACAATATGCCACCACCTTGGCACCCCCTTGCACCCTGGAACAATATATAAAATATAAATATAAAACCCTAAAGTCTAGGTCAAAACTCGTCCAGGGGTAATCTTGTGTCTTGTCTCTAACTTGGGCTTGAAATTGGTTGTATGCGAATTACTCATCGATCAATGTCAGATGTGCAACATCGATCGATATTGGTCATGTAACATCGGTCGACGCCAAGGTAATGTCGTCAATCGACGATAGTCTTGTACTTCGACTCTCTCAATGATCAGCTATGGATTATTCTCCTCTAAATGCTCCAAAAACTCTAAGTATCTCCATATATCTCCAAAACATACTGGACCTGTAAAGAAATTAAAACATAGTGTAGACGCACATAATAGACCCTAAATAGAACCTATAACATGGCCTGAAACTGATAATAAATAGGGTATATCAACTCCCCCAAACTTAAATTTTTGCTTGTCCTCAAGCAAACAAGCCTGCGAAAGAGGTTTTGAAAAGCGAATGCTCACATAATATCTAAGTATAACTGTCACCTTACTCTATTGCAACCACATCCTATCAAGTCAATCACATAGAAACTTTATATACCGTATCTTAGTATAGCAACCAATTCCATTCTACCAACAACGTAGCGAATACTTGTCTGGCTCGCCCCTCTACTGATTTCATTTCTTTGCATAAAATAAAAGTGCAGGCTTAACCATGGGAGTATCGATAAAAGGATATATGGACTCTTACCTCTGCAAGTATCTGAACACAAAGGTAGTCTTCTCTGATTCCTTTCCTCTCTCTCTTCTCACTTCTTCTCAGTCAATGTCTCCCTTCTTTTGAGGGTATCATTTTTTTTAATTGACTAGGATATTTGGATAGACTTCCATAAATCAAGCCCTAATGTTTTTGCCACAAGATCATGTTCACTTATTTTGACCTTTATCTCTTTCTAGGATCATATGAATCAAGCTTTAATGGTTGTAGCCACCAAATCCTGTTCGACTACTTTTTAATCTGAAGGGGAGAGAGAGGGGAATCAGAAGCACACAGTCTTTTACCTTCCAGACATGCAGAAGGAATCTGATCAAGTGTATACCAAATCCCAAAGCAAGCAAATTATGTAAGGATTATTGTTGGAAACCAACTTTGGTTCCTTCAAAATTTCTAAGCAAGTGTGATATAGTGGCAGAATAATCCACTTTGGTATCTCTAGTAATCTCTGCAAACAACCTTCTAAGAATGGTGCTAAAGTGTGGTTAGTCAATAATAAATTTTGAACATAGTCCTCTTCTTGACTAAATAATTTTTTTTTGAAAAACTTATATATAGATAGTAAATTAAACTCAAAAACAATAAAATAACATTAATGAACCTCCCCAAGACTTAAATTATACTGTCCCTAGTGTAATTCGCCCCGAATTGGTTATGAAAAATCAAATCATAAGTAAATAGCTTAAGTATAGAAATCGATACATCTCTCTGTAAGAGAGTGTCAATCGATGGTAGGCGGGTGTTGTCGATCGATGGTCGCGATCCATTGTCGACCGATGCTGCCTGTATGGTGTCGATCGATGGTGATTTAAACAGAATGTAAAAACGAAGTAAAACTCGAAAAAAGTAATAGTATAAGTAAAAGCTAAATAAAAGCTTACTAAACAGTGGGTTGCCTCCCACTGAGCGCTTGGTTATAGTCTTAAGCTCGACGTTTTGAACTTTCTGACTAGAATGGAAGGGGATCAACACTTGGAAAACAAGTGTCTACATCTTATTTGCTCTTCTGAAACCATGTACCAACGAAGCCTCTTATTGCTTCATCTCCTTTGGCTTTCTCATTCTTTATGATCTCTTTAGTAACCTCCACTAAATGCATTCTCCTTTGTAGATTCTCAAAACTGCGCTGTAGCATTCTAATTCTGGCAGCTGTAGTCTCTGATATATCCTCCAATTTCTCAGAAATATCTTCTTTCATCAGGCTCTGAGAAAAAACAATCTCATTGAACATGTCTTCTAATTGTTTTTATGCTGTGCACTTCTGTCTGTCAAAATCAGTATCGATCGATGGCCTGATGCTGCCGTCGATCGATGTCACTCTATCTGGTCCACTCACATTCTGTCATTGAATAGTATCCAAATCTTTCTTCATCTCATCCATGCGTGTAGTCAAACCGATGAGACACTTGTCTATAGGATAGTAGACATCATCAAGCCTCCTGTAGAAATCATCTAATGACATCTCTTGAGATTTGTAGATCTCATTCACAATATCGTCAATCTCTGCTCTGCAGTATGTATTTGGTTTCTGCCTAGACATACCGATATTTGCTGCATATTCAGGTAAACATATGTAGCTGTACTCAAACATAGTAGCTCTCTCTAGAACGGCCCTTATATCTTCTTCTTGCACATTCACAACTCTTCCGTCTAGAGCTCGTGCACTACCATTCTCATCTCCGTAGATGCCATACTCATCTTTCTTTTCCCAAAAGAAAATTCTTCTGCCACCAGCATCAAAAGCTCTCATTCCATACTCTACGCAACCATCTATCAGTAAGGTATTTATCCAACTGATCGGTGCTGGAGTTTCTGAACTAAAGGGGTTAGATGTACATAACTCATGGACTCCTGGAATGGTGGTATCTATCGATGCATTCTTCTTGTTTTCGATCGATGGTTGAGTTTGGATCGGCTCGTGCTTCTGCTTCTTGTTGTCGATCGATGGCTATTGCTGTTTTCCAAATAAATTCCTTGATCGTTTAGCCCAAAAAGGGCGTCTGCCTCATCCTCCTTAGGTAGATTTAGAATTCTCCCATAAAGATCTCGTGCACGTCCTTCTGTATCTCTGAAAATTCCAAACGCATGTGGTCTAAGATAACCATGCTATGTATCTTTAGCTCCAAGTAAATGTTCTGGTTTTCGTTTGATGTCGTTCGATGGCCAAGATATGCCAAAGATTGATGCATTAGTGCCCACTCTCGCGTTCATTACCCATCCATCTTCTTCTTCCAGTGCCAGGCTGCAAGACTCGATCAACTCTACCTCTTTGTAATCTGCATCGTATTCTTTGTAAGCTCTAATGTATCCTTGATAAGCTGGATTGGTGTCGATCGATGGCGTATGTTGACCATCGATCGATGCTCGATAATCAGACCGGTGGCCAAAAAAGTTTCCAGCTCCATTAGCCATTGCAAGTATGTCTGCCACATCTTCCTTTGTGACATGTAGAATTCTGCCATCCATAGCTCTTGCATTACCATCTGGATCTCTCACAATATCAAACTCATATGGTTGTAGATAACCATATTCCCTTTCGCGTTCTACAGTTGAATCTCGTTCGGTTTTTGCTTCATTCCCAGTATCGATCGATGGTGTAAGGTTACCGTCGATCGATGTCGATTTCCCAGGTTGATGGGAAACATGAAAAACACCATCCTCTTCCATAGAAATTCCTCGGTATTCAATTATTTCTTTGTCTTTGTAATCTTCGTCATACTCAAGGTAGGTTGTGTTGTAGTCGAAATCTCAATTGTAGGTGTTGACTTGTTCGGATGTCTGAGTGTCGATCGATTCGATAGGGTGGGTGTCGGTCGATTGTTAAACTGTAAGGCCATCGATCGATGTGTTGGGTGGGGTGTTGATCGATGCTCCTTCTTCCGATTCCTCACCAAATTCGTAATCGGAGAAGCATGTAGCCACAGGCTCTGCATCATTGCAAAATTTTGTGAGGGAAGTTTTATTCTTATGAATTTCATAACACACACTATGATCAATCATGGAAAGGCGCAACCTGTTTGTCTTCATGTCACAGATAGCTCATACGGTGGCCATGAAAGCTCTTCCAAGTAAAAGAGAAGAGTTCCAATTGATCTGGATATCCTTCACATGGAAGTCTATCGGGACTAAGACGTCTTGAATTTGCACTGGGACATCTCTACAAATAACCCATGAATCTACTCTAGAGCAATCCAAAAAAATGAAAGAATCACTGGAAGGCGCCACTCAGAGGTTCAACTTCTCTGCTATAGTTCTGGGTATTATGCTCACTAACGATCAGGTGTCACATAAAGCATTGGGAAACTCGTGGTTTTTGATCAGACATGGCACCACAAACTTCCTAGGATCACTTTTCTTCTTCTTCAGAATGATCCTTCGCTTTCTTCTAGGATGACCCTTGGTAGCCTTATCAACCATCATAGGCTCTGATGTATCCCTCTTCTTCTCTGGAGTTGTCGTATTTGTGACCTTTGGTTGATTAACTCGTTTTGTTACTAGGTACCATCGATCGATTGTATGATCTCTGCATCGAGCGATGCTCGAAGATTTTCCCGATTATATCAAGTATACATGGACCGTTGATCGATTCTCAATGTCTTGTGTCGATTGATGCATGTGCGAACTTCCTAACGAACTCGGATTTCCTATACAGAATCCTTCCTCTTGTGGCTTTTCTTTCTTGAATTCTACCCAAAAATCATCATCAATCACAACATTGACGTGATGTTCCTGTCCAGATTCTTCGTTCTCCTGGAGCAGAACTTCATATCTTTTAAGGGTTTCACTCCCCTGAGTCACCTGATTTTCCATCTTTTCCACACGGGTGTTGAGATCTTCTATATTTTTGTTTAGGTGGAGGTACAGGAAATCTAACTTCTCATTGAAATCCACAGTCATCTTCTGCTGTCCCTCTAATACTTTGTCAAACATAAATTCGACCCATGATCTACTGATTGGCGTTGAAATCTCCATGCTTCTTGACGCTTGGGCTTTAGCTTCATGTTGAGCTATTGCAGCGTCTTCTTCTGCTTCTGTATCAGGGATTACAGCCCCCTGATCGTCTATCTTTTGACCTGCTGCATTATGCAGATGACTGTTAAGGTCATGCAAGTCTCCATTCTCATTCTGAACCACTATTATAGGCACACCAATCTGACATAATCAAAGTAAGATTAATATTCTGAATATAATGGATAGATAAAATACTGGGGTTGCAATACAAATCTCCCTAAGGAGTTATGAATCTTCTCCCTAAATAAATCCTAAAACTATAATGGAGTGCTGGTGCACACAATATGCCACCACCTTGGCACCCCCTTGCACACTGGCACAATACATAAAGTATAAATATAAAACCCTGAAGTCTAGGTCAAAACTTGTCCAGGGGTAATCTTGTGTCTTGTCTTTAACCTGGGCTTGAAATCTGCTGTCTGCCCATTAGTCATCGATCAATGTCAGATGTGCAACATCGATCGATCTTGGTCATGTAACATCGGTCTACGCCAAGTTTGTGCTGTCGATCGACGACAGTCTTGTACTTCGACTCTCTCAATGATAAGCTATGGATTATTCTCCTCTAAATGCTCCAAAAGCTCGAAATATCTCCATATATATCTAAAACGTACATGGACCTGTAAAGACCTTAAAACATCGCCTAGACACACATAATATACCCTAAATAGAGCCTATAACATGGCATGAAACTGGTAATAAATTGGCTATATCACATACATAGGTTATATGCAAGACATTGCAATATGCCATATTCGTTTCTTCTAGTATCTTCTTCGCATAACTTTATTGCTTCAATGTAACTCCTCCTTTGTATTGAATTACCTCAATGGCCAAGTAATAAGTTATTTTTCCAAGATCACTTATCTCAAACTTTGTCGACATCCATGTTTTAAACTCATTAATCATCTCCACCTTCGAACAAGTAATAAGGAGATCATCAACATATACCACAACGAGTAACAAGTCTTCATTCTTTCTTTTCCGATATAATGATGGCTCCTTGCTGCACTTGACAAAATTTAAGTCTCCAAGTACTCTTTTCAGATTCTCATTCCAAGGTCTTGGAGCTTGCTTTAGACCATACTTATAAACTTTGCTTTCACTTCTATTGACTAAGAAACCTTCAGGTTGGGAGACATACACCGTTTCTTTAAGATCAGCATGCGAGAATGCAGTTTTAACATACAAGTGATGAACTTCCCAGCCATTAGAGGCTTCTAAGCCGATGATGAACCTGACAGTTTCGATGCGTGCAACAGGCACAAACACTTCCTTATTATCAACGTCGTGCCTTCGTATATATCCTTTAGCTACCAGTCTTGATTTATGTTTGTTATGCTCCCATCTGAATTTCTTTTGATCTTGAGTACCCACTTAAGTCCAATAGCATTTTCACCGTGAGGAAGATCAACCAGCTCCCAAGTATTAATTTTTACTATCGATGAAATTTCTTCCTTACATGCATCCTCCCATACTTGTTCGGTGATAGCTTCACTGTAATCCCATGGTTCATCGTTTATGAGTAGCAATAACTTATCTCCTTCAATATCAGCTAAGCATATGTAGTCTTGGATTTTTACTGACACGAGTTGATCTACCAGGTTGCTCGACCATATCGTCGTTTGAAGCCAAACTCCACTTCTATCCCTTGCTCTCAACGAATACAACATCTCTGCTGACTATAATTTTCTTAGTCATCGGGTCAAACAATCTATAGGCTTTGGACCCTGTTTTTGTGCCTAAGTGGACAAGGGTTCGATTTCTGTCATCCAGTTTCCTTAGATATGAGCTATCTATCTTTGCATATCCTGTACAACAAAAAACTCAAAGATGATCAATATTAGATTTCTTTCCTTTAAGAACCTCATATGGAGTTTGTGAAACCAGAAATCTTGTTGCAACCTTGTTTATGAGATATGTTGAATGCCGAACCCCTTCTCCCCAAAGGTAATTAGGCACTTTCATGTGCTTTAATATGCTCCTTTTGATCTTTAGAAAGGTTTGGTTTCGACATTCTACAACTCTGTTTTGTTGGGGAGAGTAAGGAGCAGTTAGATGTCTATTGATTCCAGTTGTTCGCAAAAAACGTTGAATTCAGTGGATGTAAACTCTCCTCCCCTATCGGTTCTGAAAGTTTTGATAGTTTCCCCTATTTCTCCTTCTACCATTGTTTTGAATGTCTTAAACTTCTCGCATGCTTCACTCTTTTCCTGCAACAAAATTTGACCAAATGTACTGCGAGTAGACATAGATAAGAACAAATATGTATCTATTTTTCCTGCTGTTGGTGGAGTAATGGGTCCACATATGTCACCATGGAGAAGTTCATTTTTTTGTGTGGCTCGGTATGTGGTTGCATTCGGGAATGGACACCTTGTTTGTTTCCCAAGCAAGCATGCCGAAAATCATTCTCGACACTTATATTTGGTATCCCTATCACGAGTTGATTCTTCACCACTGTCTTCATTGTATATGCTCCAATATGTCCTAACCTTGCAAGCCATCAACTATAATCGCTTTGAGTGGTAAGTTGAAAACATTCAGTATTGAAAATGTCCATGAGAACTTTGTACAATCGGTTTTGTGATCTCTTTGCCTTGACAATGAGGTTTCCTTCCTTATCGTGAAGTGTGAGTTGATCTTCTTTCATCCTTACGTCACAACCGGATTTTTATGGCTTGTCATGTTGCTTTTAAGATCTGGCATGAAATAAACATCAGCAAGTAACTTTTGTTCTCCGTTTTGACTCAAGAATAGTATTGATCCTTTGCCTTTGATGTCGATTCTTGAGTCATCACCAAATTGAACCTTCCCTGTAATACTCTCATCAATGGACTTGAATAATCTCGTTTTACAGTCATGTGGTTGCTTGCCCGATTGTCAAGATACCATACTCGATCATGATCGTCTTTTTGCATCAAAATTTTTAGGTTACACATTTTTCTCATTAAGATATACTACCTCGTGCACTGTAAACCATCTGCTTCATGAGTATCATCGTCCTTTTTCTCATACGCCTCCTGGAGCTTCAATAATTTATCCGGACAACTCCAAGCAAAGTGACCAAGCTTATCACACCTGAAACACGTGATCTTTGACATGTCAAAGTCTCTCTACGACCTTCCACGACCTCGTACTCTACCATAAAAGCGTCCTCCAGGACCTCTACTTCTATAGTATCCGTAAGATTGAGTGTTTGGTGTTTCTGAGTTAGCGTACATCAGTTTATTTTGATCGCCTTGACCTTCTTCATTATCTTCACAAATCCCTTCTTCATAAGCCTTCAAACTTCCAATAATTTCTTGGAAACTTGTAACCTTAAGATCGAGAACTTGTTCTAGGGAAGCCACTATGTGTATATACTTTTTACGGGGCAGAATTTTGAGAAACTTCTTCACAAGTTTGGATTCTTTGCTATTCTCTTCAAGGGCGGTTGATTATGAGGATATTTACGATAGCTTGCCAACAAAGTCATCGATTGTTTCGGTGTTCTTCATCTTTAAACGATCAAATTCAGCCATTAGAGTTTGAAGTCTTGCTTCTCGGGCTCTATCCGCTCCTAGATGTTGTGCTTTGATGGCGTCCCACACTTTCTTTGATGTGTCAAGTTCTCCGACTTGTAGGATTTAGTCTTTGGGAATGGATTGGAAGAGTAACGTGATAGCCATATCATTTTTCTCACTCTCAATCGATTCCGTCTCAATGAACTTCCATACCTTATGAACCTTAAGAAGTATCTTCATCCTTATCGACCACACTGTGTAATTCGTGGTGTTTAGCATCGGACAGCTGATTGATGAAGGGGATGCTTCTTTAGGTTTCGTAACAATGGTTGAGAGATCACTCATGTTTATTTTTCGCTTGTTTTTGCTCTGATACCAATTATTGTTTCAATCACAAGATAAAGAGATCAATGTTTATAAGAAAACGCTTTCTTATTAGCTTAAGTAAATTACTCAAAACTCAAGGTCTCACAAATCAATCTCTAATTTCACAAGTTATGCAACAAGTATGCATCTCCTTATATAGATATATATTAATCCTAATCACTTTAATCATAGCTTATCTAGATAACTCCTAGATACTATGTATTTTTTTTTTCTGAATGGCTTTAGTTTAGATTGAGGATCAAGCTATGTTCAAGATTATCTTCAACATTTGATGCTTTAGCTTCTTCTAACAGAAAACTCTTCATTCTAATCCGAGTCTTTGCCTCTCTTATACTCCACGTCAGCATTATCTCACTTCTTCCTTTAATCCGAGCTTGTCCAAACATATTAGTACCCTCCCTTTTAGACAAGCTTGTCCCCAAGCTTGAGCTATGAAAAATGAGACCAAATTCTGAAGGTTTGCTTTCACGGCCATCAGCCACACAAAAGTACTCAAGCCAAGCATCACTCAAAATGAATTTGCTGCAGAACAAGATTGACATCATTTATGTAAAATGATAACACCTCCTGTAGTGACACAAACTTCCATCTGTGCTTCA
>CAJHQQ010003298.1:0-46746 GCA_905132885.1 Moricandia moricandioides
CTGGCATCCCTCAGTCCCTGCCATTGCTCAGTCCCATTAATTTATTCTTTTCTTTATTCAAACTTGTCTGATTATTTTATGTATTGTCTGGTCTATATAAAGACATGTATCCAGAACTAAGAAAGGCAAGGAAATCATATTCTCTCCTTCTCTCTCTCTCACTCAAGAAATTCCTCACTCTCTCTCCTGTTCTTACTATTCTTCACATTTCCAGCAACAAACTCTTTCTTAATCTCATTTAAACACTCACTAAATTACTAAAATTCACATGGTATCAGAGCTGTATGCTCTTGAGACCTAAATCTCCCTACTCTCTTTACTTACTTCCGCAAATTATCTGAGTTTCATTTCTATTTTTGGCAAAGTTCATCTTGTTCTTCAGCTGTTCATCATTTCCAGCTCCAGAAATTGCCAAAAATGGAAAAGTCTACTTAAATTGAGTAAAGGTGATTTCGACCAAGAAAATGAAGAAGGAGAACCTTATTCCAGTGACCCTAGAGGGTCCTAACTATCTTTTATGGTCAAGAGTGGTCAGAGTTACCTTGGGAAGTCATGGACTTTGGGACAGCCATTTCATGGAGGCTGAAATTTCAAAGAGGATGGCTCAAGAAGATAGTCAGGCTACTTGTATGAAGCATGAAGCCAAGTGGGTTCAAGAGGAACAGCAAGCACTTGGAATTATACAGAGCTCTCTGTCTGAACAGATCTTGGAGGATCATTATCACATCAGAATCGCCAAGAATCTATGGGAGAAGCTTCAAAATATTTATGGGAATCTATGGGAGAGTCTTCAAGCTGTCTATGAGCAAGACAAAGTTTTCAGTCTTCTCCTAAACTTGGATTTACCCTGCAAAAGTCTGATAAGTCATATTATTCAAGAAAGGAAGCTGCCAAGTTCCCAAGGAAGGCAGCCGAGTACATTTGAGCTCAAGGAGTTTGGAGTATCAAGTAATTGAAGGAAGAACCATGTATTCAGCATTCTGTGGTGATTCTAATGAAGGAGGAACATGGGAGGAGTATGGCAGGGGGCGACCAATTCTGATGGTCCAGTGACCAGAAGAGACTTTGATGCCTTTATAAAAGCTGCCAAGGCCCTTATCTCACCCAAGGAGGTTGGTAATTATTCTCCTGACTCTAAACCCATTATTATAGATTCAGGAGCTAGCCATCACATGATTAGTGATAGGAACCTGGTTAGTAATATCAAACCTGCCTCAGGGAATGTGCTTATAGCAAATGGTGATAAGGTTAAGATAGAAGGGATAGGGAACCTTAGGTTGTTTGATAAAGAATCAACTGCCTTGTATATGCCTCAGTTTACATCAAATTTGCTATCAGTGAAAAGAGCAACCGTTGATTCTGAATTGTCAAAGTTGTCTTTAGACCTGATGAGGTTGAGTTTCAAGACTTGAAGACAGGGCAGGTTATTGGTAGAGGGCATAGCCATCAGGAACTGTATCACCTAGAGAAGACTAAGATATCTGGTGCAATGCCTGCTCACTGCCTGATCAGTGCTTCTAATGGGGTTGAGAGCACCATATGGCACTCTAGATTGGGACAATCCCCATACTAGAGCATTGAACTTGATGCTTCCGGGTATGGTGTTTCAGAATGATGAATGTGAAGCATGTATCTTGGGGAAGCATTGTAGGACAGTCTTTCCAAGGTCTAGCACTATCTATGAGAAGTGTTTTCGACCTGGTTCATTCTGATGTGTGGACAGCACCGTGTCTTTCCAGAGAGAATCACAAGTACTTTGTCACCTTCATTGATGAGAAGTCAAAATACACATGGGTGACTCTGATTCAGTCAAAAGACCGGGTGCTGGAGGCATTCAAGAACTTCCATAATCATGTTTCCAACCATTTCAATGCCAAGTTGAAGATCCTCAGGTCTGATAATGGTGGAGAGTACACTAGTCAAGCATTTAAGCAATATCTAGCTCAGCATGGGATCATTCAGCAAACTAGCTGTCCTTACACACCACAACAAAATGGTGTAGCTGAGAGGAAAAATCGACATCTGATGGAGGTGGCCAGGAGCATGATGTTCCATACAAGTGTACCTAAAAGTTTTTGGGGAGATGCAGTCATGACAGCATGCTACTTGATCAACCGGATTCCAACCAGAATTCTTCAAGACCAATCTCCATTTGAGGTATTGAACAAAACTAGACCATCTATTGTGATGTGATCATGGACCGGATCACTAAGGAGGACAATGAGGAGAGTTAAGATGATCAAGGATATATCTAAGCTGGTGAAGTTAGGGCAAGTCAAGGAAATGATCTTAGACACCATCTTGAGAGAAGAGATGAAGTAGGTGCAAAAGTATAAGGGTATAGGCTTGATGAATTGGCTAGACGGATGTACTCGGACACGACGAATCCCATAACAAGAACCAAAGGACATTAAGAGTTGCATAAACTTCACATCTAGAGATCTGACCATTTATCTAAAGGAATATAGGGTTTGTAGTTCAACTATTGAGAATACTTGGTGGTCACAAGAACTAAAAAAGTTACTTAGGTAACAAGTTGAATTAATCAAACCAGAACAGTGGATATTCAAAAGTGGTGAGCTAATGTGTGGTATTTATGGACGTTGGGAGTGTGCTGTATAAGGCAAGGAATAGCCTCACGCATCTTAATGAAAAGAAACCAGGCTGGTAAAAGGTATAGTACTTAACACCTTATCCATTACCTTACCTACCCAAAAAGCTACCCAAAAAGCTCATTCTTGCTGTTAATTCAAATGGGAAGCATCTCAGCCATCATTGCTATAACTCTCCACGCCAACTTGCATACAGATATAGACCAAAACCAGTCAACTTCTCCATCTAGACCAAATCCATTCTATCAAGTGTTTTCTTATCCAATAGATTAGTTTGTCATTAGCTAGACTCTTGAAGAATAGAAGCATGGTGTATGCTCTTCTTGTAAGGGTTAAATCGATGAGGAGCACAAATGCCTCTACCTACCTCAATGAATGAAAGAATAAAGAAACAATAAATAATAAAGAGAAAAATATATCAGTGTGTATCATTGATTAGATATTACCATTAGTCCTACCCCTACTAATATACTCCTAAAAATCTCATCCACTAATCTCTTCAAAGTCTCAGTTTCTAATTCCAAGTTAACATAACAAATAATTTAAGTTCTACAGATTCTATTCTCAAATACCCAAAACAACTATCTAATTCCGGTTATCCCTCTACAACACACAACCAAAGAGTGTTATAAAAACTCTTTAAAAAACAACCAATGTATACAGAGACAAGAGATTCATTAAACCAAGAAGCTAACAGCATTCGCATAACCAGAGCATCTCTCAATCCAACCCAAAAAATCAAAACCAGCAAAAGCATTATTCATCAAGTATTACTTGTTCTTTGAAAAAAAAGCTAATCAAGAACAACGGCAAGATGGCCGTGCGAACTGATTTATCAAGCCGTCTGTCCGTCCAAGTGGAAAGAAAATCCGTTGGAAAGCAAGGAGATGGAGAGGATTAGCTACCCTACTTCAAAAACTCACATTGTCCAAACTTCTTAGATACAAGAGATACATTAAAGAAGCTGCGCAAGAAAGAACTAAGAAAGGAGGCGTCTTTGGGTGTGGTACAAGATGGACCAGAACTGAAGGAGAGGAGATGGGTGACAATCCAAAGCTCTAAACCTCAGCTTTAGCCATGGCTGGAACATCCAAGACAAGGACCAACTTGGTTCCTTTGAGAGTGAGCGATTTCATGAACTTGATATATATTGCGCCTTCTGTATTGATCTATATAGGATTGTGTGGAGATGTAGTGAGACTTAAGATTGTATAGAGTTGACTAAATGAAAAATTTAGTTCTTGTTGCATATAAGTCTTTGTTTGGTGATGGAAAAAGTTAATAAATGAAATAGACTCCGGATTAAGTAAAAACTATAAATAAGATAATTAATAGTATTTCTGAACTGTTGCTTTTGAAACTTGAATCCACCAAAGCATATCTATGTCTGGATGTGTTGAATAGGTTTTGGTTAGCTACGGTTCATGTTATGACAGATGTGTATATTGAAACTGCTTGCATACATGATAGATATAAAACCGATTTATAGCTTAGATGCCATTCTATCATATGTTGCCTTACATTGAAGCATTTAATTCATGTCTAGATGCTAGATAATGAACATGAGTATTGCCTATGTACTTGATGAGCTTGAAGGATCTTGCACGTGCCAGAAAAGTTGACTTCACATAATAAGAGCTTTCAAGTGCCCGTGTTCTGTCTAGTGCGGAGCTTTGAACATTAGTGATCAAACTTGATGAGAATCAAGTTGATCACAATGTCTATTGTGTCTTACTGTGCTGGAGTTTGAGTGATGTCTTCAGGTTCACAAGAAGTGCTCTTGTTCACCATCCATCGCATGTAGAAAATAGAAGACTGTCCCATTGTGAGCAATGGAGAAGGTTACTAAAGAGAGATGGCGCCACTAATGTGAAGGTGGGCTCACTTAAGTCACTTTCAAGCTTTCTCTCAAGTCTCAAATCCAAGCTTGAGTGAGGATTAAGGGACATAAGGTGGTTCATGAGCGTCCATTCATGCACCCACTGAGAAGCCATATCGGTCTAGGCAGTGGACGTAAGTCTAGGCAAGAGATTGTTTACAGAAAATAATAAAGAAACAATATGACAGTCTTGGCTTGTGAGAAGTGAAGTTACCTATCAATGCGGCACTAGATGATGGTGGTTGAGAGTTAAGTAGAGGTTCCACAGCATTCCAAGAAAGTGGTAGATCAGAAGCAGATCAGCAAATGGAGTGATGAAGATCTAAGATCAAGAAAAAAACGAAACTAGTTCCGTTACAAGCGACTTGTTCCACGATTGGCTACTTGAGGGGAGTGTAGAAGCTTCGTGTGTGATCTAGAGACTGGTGGTATTCAAGAGAGAAGCAAACCATTGTTTGAAGAAGCTAATGTAACTAAGGAAGAAGCAATTATTGTCCAAGGCGGCCAAGATTTGAGCGTGATGGAGTAATGAATGATCAATCCCCAACAATGAGTTCAGAAGTTCGGATTTGTAATAATCTTAGAAGAAAAGCTAATCCAGTCTCACAAGTAAGACTTAATGTGAAGTGTGATTCTGGTTGTCCAAGCCTGTATCTAAACAAAAAGACAGGTTAGATGAAAGGAAGAGACCAAGAGCCACCATGAAGAACACAGCATAGAGTTAGTGTTGTATGAATGATGCACGGTTAAGTCATCAACATTGAGAGGCATGATCCAGAAGTCTTTGTGTGATCATCACACTATGAAGAACACAAAGACCACTGAGCCAATCCTAGGCTTGTAAGCTCTATCTCTGTTCTCTATGAGGTTCTTATCCCTAGGAGGTTTCTCTCATAAGGTTTAAGAATGAGGGTGTTTCTTCAAGGTTTCCAAGCTTGACTTTAGGATCACTAGAGTCAAAGCTTGAGGAGGGAATGTTGTTAACTTGTAAGAAGAGGAATGGAGTGAAGATAGAGAATGGTCAGTGCAAGATATAGGGTTAGAGCTCCCGGGTAAAGCTATGGTGTGCTTTAGGAGTGGTCTAAGATAGATCAAGGTGAGTGATCTAAGCTGGTGAAAGGTAGGGTCAAGGTCAAAAGATGAGTTAGGACACCATTTGGGAAGAGATGAAGTAGGTGTGCAATTAGGGTTAGGGCTTTGTATGATTTTACGGACGGATGTACTCGGCCCATAACGAGATCCATACAAGACCAAAGACCTTAAGTTTGCATAAACTTCAACATCTAGAGAATGAACCATTTGAGCTAAAGTCGAAAATATAGGAGTTTGGTGTTAACTATTGAGGATTTACTTGGGTCACAAGAACTAAAGGTTACTTTGACACAAAAGGTGATAAACCAACCAGAAAAAGTGATATTCAAATGTGTGAGCTTGTAGGTGTATATAATGGACGATTGGAAGTGGGTGTTAAAGGCAAAGGAATATGCACCGAGCATCTTAAGAGATAAGAAACCAGCTGAAAGTAAAGGTGAATAAAGTGTCTATTACCCTATCATTCCTTAAATCCTCTCCAAAAGCTCCCAAAAGAGCTCATTCATTCGGCCGTTTAATTCAATTGGGAAGGCATCTCAGCATCCATGCTCTCCTCTCCACGCCAACTTGGCATCAGATTTGAACCAAGCACCAGTCAAACTCATCCAATCAGTTGGACCATCCATTCTTTATCAAGTGTTTCTATCCATAGGATTCTAGGGTATTAGCATATAGACTCTTGTAAGAATATAAAGCATGGTGTATTCACTCTTGAAGCGTTATCGAAGTGAGGAGGCACAAATGCCTCTCCTCCTTCAATGAATGAAAAGATAAATACACTAGAGAAATAATTATCAGTGTGTGCTTGATTAGCTTTCCCTTAGCTCTTACCCCTTTACTTATATCTAAAATCTACCTCGCATAATCATCTCAAAGTATCTCTAGTTTCTAAATCAAAGTTCATACTATTTTTAATCAATTTAATTCTCTACCAAACCAACATAATCTAATCTCTTTTCACACTCTAAACACACACAACCAAGATTGTCTAGAACTCACTTAAAAACACAATATAAGCATTAAGAATGGAGAGATTCAGCTACAGATGAATAGCATGGACTAAGGCTGCATATGGAGAAAAAATAGGAACCTGGTTTTGAAACTGAAACTTCCCAAAGCCTAAGAAGCAAGTAACAAGCCATGCTGTTGTTCACAATTAAACGTACTGCTAGCCATATGGAAACCTGAGAGGCGAGAGACAGACCAGGCTGTAGCAAGAGCCTCACTCCAGAGTATCATAGGTGAATGGAGCTATCTTGAAAACCTTAGTGCACAAGTGCAAAGCTTTCACACCCAATAAGGAGATTTGCTTTCTCTTGCTGTGAATTTTGGAAGGGATCCTTTGCAATATGGGATGATTCAAGAATGCATTCCTTTACAAAGAGAGCTTAGAAGATGAAGTTATACAATGCGGCTCACCAGGATGAGAAAACATGGACAAATCCTGGGTAATGTATTGGGCGATGGTTAAGGCAATCTATGTCTGAAGCAATCTCCAAAAGCCTGGATATCACAAACTGAGGCACAACCCTTATATGGTAGAGGGTTTGTGAATCTGAAGCTGATCACACTTTGTTACTCTCACCAGCCAGCAAGGTATCATTGGATTCTCAATCTATGCTGATGAATATCATATTCACATGGCAGTGATAAGAGGAGGGATCAGCTCCACCAAAACGCATTTCCTCCAAAGCAACATATAGATATAATCAAGGAATCTTGGGAGAGCTAAATTATTTTTCTTGGGCAATTAAGATGTTGTAGATCCAATGAGGGAACTGTTCTGTCCCAAAGAAATACACCCTGATGTATTAAAGTGAGCATGGAGACATTTTGGTTGTTAGAGCCTGCTAAAACACCTCTAGAGGAGGATAAAATTAAACGTGAGGGGGAGTATGAAGACAAGCTTTTATTAAGATGTGAAGCTAACTATAGGAGGAAATGCTGGGAAAAAACTTCTTTATATCCATATCACAAGACCAATGGGCTTCGCAGAGTCAACAAGAAAGGCCAATCATTATGCAAAGCCACCCAAAGATACAGTCATTGGAACATGTTCGAAAGAATTCTGATAACACGGTACTTAAGAGAAGCACCCAGGACAAGGAGTTTGAAATGGAGTTTGCAACAAGAATTACTTGAGACAGTTGTTTTATGTGATTGCTGATTGGGCTAGATGATAGGATAGAAAGGAGGCTAACCCACCGGCTATTGTACTTTCAGTGGATGGTAATTTAGTAAAAGAAGAGCAAGATAGCAGAAGGTGGTCTCCAGTTCAAGTGAGAGGCAGCAGCTAGAGCTATGAGAAATCTCACAAGTGAACTATGCAATTAAAAGGTTGCTAAGACTTTGGGAATTGAACTACACAACCCCGTTCACCATGCACCTTGATACCAGGCTGGCAATACACATAGCTTCAACAATGTGTTCCATGAGAGAACTAAACACATTGGTGGATGTGGTTTAGAATTGTATGAATTTATGAGTAGTATAATGATAACACGGGAGTCCAACTAATGTGAAGAATGTGAAGAAGATGAGAATGATGAAAAGAATAAGTGAGAAGAGATGAGTTTCTGAAGAATTTTTGAAGAAGAAGTAAAGAGAGAATAGAGTAAATGGAGATATACACCCCTTGCTTGCATTCAGACCATATCAATACAACATAATAGAGTTTAACAATGAACAGATATGAAATAAAACAAAGGAAAACAAGAATAATTAAGGGCTCCATTCCAGATTTGAAAGGGACAGTGACACACAGCTCTTTCTCCTTAAGTTAGACATTGTATCTTTCTCCTCTTGACTATTCAAACTTGTCCAAGCAATCCAACGTTTTCCTCCCTTCTTAAGTCATCCTGGTACGTGTTATCTTACTGCCTGCTTCCCAAGCAATTCTACGCCAGATAAGTTGCTTTTGAGCAACAGACTGTACAATCTAGCTCCATTTCAAGTATACAGAGCATCATCTTCTCTTTGTCTCTTTAGTTTCTTATTGAGGTTCTTCATCTCAATACTCCCCCTCACAAGCTTTGACCTAAGGGAGTGGTTAAAGCTTTGGGAAACATGAAGAGCTTTCCCTCATTAAAACCTTAGTGTGCCAAAACCCAGTGCGGACAAAAAACACTATCTAAGCGGAAAGATATAGAAGCCTTCATTGTTTTAGAAAGATGTTAGTGAGAAAGTGATGGTCTAGTAGTCACCAACTAGAGTGGATAAGAAAACTCAACAGACTTTGGAAATCTGCTGCCTGGAAGATGTCAGCTAGCTGTTTCCACTTCATTGATGTGACATGGAAAGCACCAAAGAATGGAAGCAATGATAACCTGAACCTGAAGAGCTTGAGGATGCAACATTTAAGAGTGCATTTGATGTGATCATGGAACCGGATCACTAAGGAGAACAAGGAGAGTCTAGATGAGCCACATGAAGCCACATTGCACCAACAACTTGGTGATGATGCTCTAGCCATTCTTGAAGGTCCCATGACTCGTTCCAGAGTCAAGAAGCTTAAGGAGAATGTTGTTGGATTACTCACTTCACATTCCACAACAAGAAGGTCTTGGACAAGGTTTGATCCGAGATGTCTTGATCACCATTCAAGCCATCTCTACACCAAACTGAGTTAGTGTCTAGGCAAGACATGGGGTGCGTGCTCTTTTCCTTGCTTTTGGTTTTGTCCCACGAGGTTTTCCAGGAGGAAGGTTTTTAACGAGGCCACAACTTGTCTTCACATCACTTAGGCTCTATTCTCGGTCCAAGACTATAGAAGTTACATTTTTATTTCATCTTTTAAGCATATGTTAAACTTAGACTATAGTTTCCTTTCTTTCCTTTTCTTGTTTAATGTCAAAACCCTAGAGGATTTGTCTCTGGTTTCTTATTTAAAGGGTTCTCTACACCCTCTTGTAATCATCCAACTTTTCAATAACAAGTATCATTCATTCTTGACGGCTCTCTCTCTAGAAAGTGTCGAGTTCTGGTGTGTAGTATCCAGAAACCTAAGGGTGCTTAGTTGGTGTGTCATATCCAAGTTAATCATCTAGGAGTATCAAGAGATCATCCATCCCTCTTGTGTCACCACTCATCCCACACGCCTTGAAGGACTTGAGTCTCTGATTCGTTCTTGCAAGGATCTATCCATCCATTCCCATCAACCAAAGAGCATCCTAGGGACGCATCACGGAGTGACTCCCGTTTACCCTGTTTCTTGATTCTAATTAAACCAGAATGAATCAAGATGTAAGAAGCTTGATTTTGACTCATAAATCAGAGTAGAATCATCCTGAAGTTGAATCAATATCATTGGAGTTATGATGAAGAAGTTATCCCACTTTTAACCGAAGTGACTCCAGTTTGCCTTGTTTGGAGTTTTGACAATTTCTTCTTGATTCTAACCAAACCAGAATGAATCAAGATGTAAGAAGCTTGATTTGGATTCATAAATCAGTGCAGAATCATCCTGAAGTTGAATCAATATCACTAGACTTACGATGAGAAGTTATTCTACTTTTAACCGAAGTGATTCTAGTTTACACTGTTTGGAGATTTGGCAATTTCTTCTTGATACTAATAAAACCAGAATGAATCACGATGTAAGTGTTGAAATTTAAGAATAAGTAACCCCAAACATTTCTGGTGAAGTACATGAGCATAAGGGGGAAGAAGCTCAATGGCTTTCTTAGTTTTCATTGATAACAGAACATACATATTTATACAAAGTACAAGACTTCATCCTAAAGCTAATGCACGTCAGTCCACTTGTAATCCACTTGTGCCAACTTGTTTCTGATACAAAGTGAAACCAGGAGCTAAAACAGGGAGTAAAAACCGTGTGCCACCTCTAGTTTCACACAGAAACATCTCAGCAGGTTTCCACCTTCAGAAGTAAGCATAATGAGCTTAGCCTACTATTGTTGACTTTTCTTCACCTGCTTGTCACCAGCTGCTTGCTTGGCTACTTCTCCTTATTGGATCAGTACTGGGCCTCTTCTTCTTGGGATCCATTTGTAGACAAACTGATTGGACTACACTGAGTTGTGTTCATCCAATCCTTATTGGACTCGCAGACTTGATCATCTTGGACCTGTCTTCTTTGGACTTCTCTTCAAGATAAGGATTGGGCTTCACTTATCCATAAACAGATTGGGCTGCTGGTTCTTCTTTAATCTGATAGGTGGGCTGGTCTTCTTCTTGGTTAATCATGCTATTGGACTCTTCTTCTTGGGCAACATGTGAAGACAACCTTATTGGGCTACACTGAAACCTTCTCATGCACCTTATGCAATCTTCTTCTTCTCTGGAGCATGAGTGATTGCCACACTCAAATGGATCCCTGAAGGTCTCCATTTTTGTTCTCACTCAGCTCCATATATTGATGATAGCTTTGCTGCCCCAAAGCTCTCCTTCACATTCATAATAGGTGCTTTACTCCACACATTCACTATTGTGCTCTTCATTGTTATGTTTGGAGTTTAGTTAGTAGCTTGTGTCACTCAAGCCATCCTTTGAACCATATGAAGAGCTTCTCCTCCTGCCACTTGGTTCAGCTCTTCCTGGTGTTATCATTTCAACACTCCTCCTCAAGATAGGCGGGATATGAATATGAAAGTCTATCTTGCACAATGAGAACACTTGTGCACATCTCTGGACTTCCTCTCCATGTGAATCACTTCAACCACCACTTTGATCTTTCCTTCTTGCTTTCTCCATCTAAGCTGTCTTTCAGGGTGCTGCCGGTTTGCCTCTTGTGGTCAGCGTGAGTATAATACTGCCATCTTGGGTCACCGTTGGTCTGCCTCTTTTGGGTCAGCCATCTTACAGTAGAGCTCTGCATGCAATGACAAGCTTGTATGGATTCCACCAGTTGGTTAGTCTCCATGGTTGGTATTCATGATTCACATTCTACAGCCCCCCTCAAGATTGGTCTGGATATGGAATGAAAGCCAATCTTGAAATGGGAATCATGAGTGTACACATCTTCTTCTTTTGTGTGGGCTTCTGTTTTTGTTTTTGTTTGTTGAAGTAGCCCCAATAGCACTGCCATCTCCTCCTTTGAATTTCTTGTATATGTAATGACGTTTTTAACAACTTGGATTCACCATCCTTCTTCACTTGCTTGAAATGCTTCTGATGGGAGCTCCATTGGAACTCCTCCTTGTTTCAGCTTCATGAGAGTTTGAGATGTGATCCACAAAACACAAGGCTGCTTAAAACAGCTCTTATTACCACATGAGTTTATAAAAAAACTATCTCCTCCTGAGATATTTCACACACGTTTTTTATTCTTGAAAACACCATCTTTGAGTAGACCATCTTGAAAAAACACTTTTGTTCTTCTTGTAGCTTTTGTTCTGTTGGTAACACAATTGGATAACCTCCACAGACACAGCTACTTGAGATACAAAGGAACCCCATACATGTTTTGATTGATCAACCTCTTCAGCTTATGAACTCCTTATCTCAACACCCATGAAAACACTTCTGATGTGTAGGCAGGTAGTCACCAGTGAGAGAATGAACAACTTCTTGTTTGGACCAGTTCTGCAACATTTTCATAACTGATCTCCAAAGGCTGTCTTCAACAGCTTTAAATGCCTCCTTGATTTATGGGAAGGCGCCTCTTGCTTGCAAGGGTACTGAACTCCAGCTCCTTGTCATCTGGACCATCATGGACTTCTAAGGCTGCATCTTCAGCAGCTCAACAACTCCAGTTCTCCAATAGTTCTCTGAAAACCTTGAAGACTGATCATCATGTTTCTCATTAGGCGTGCCACTACTCATAGAGAATGAGAGTATGCAAATAAGTAACAAGAGTATTGAAGGCCCAAAAGCTTGAGCTCTTCCATTAGTAACAAGATTTTTGAAAATTGTTTGAACAGGGATCTTGCTCTGTTTTTGTTTTGATTTTTCGGAAGCTTTTGGTTCAGGCATAACACTGCTCTGATACCATGTTGAAATTTAAGAATAAGTAACCCCAAACATTTCTGGTGAAGTACATGAGCATAAGGGGGAAGAAGCTCAATGGCTTTCTTAGTTTTCATTGATAACAGAACATACATATTTATACAAAGTACAAGACTTCATCCAAAAGCTATGCACGTCAGTCCACTTGTAATCCACTTGTGCCAACTTGTTTCTGATACAAAGTGAAACAGGAGCTAAAACAGGGAGTAAAAACCGTGTGCCACCTCTAGTTTCACACAGAAACATCTCAGCAGTTTTCCACCTTCAGAAGTAAGCATAATGAGCTTAGCCTACTATTGTTGACTTTTCTTCACCTGCTTGTCACCAGCTGCTTGCTTGGCTACTTCTCCTTATTGGATCAGTATTGGGCCTCTTCTTCTTGGGCTCCATTTGTAGACAAACTGATTGGACTACACTGAGTTGTGTTCAGCCAATCCTTATTGGACTCTCAGACTTGATCATCTTGGACCTGTCTTCTTTGGACTTCTCTTCAAGATAAGGATTGGGCTTCACTTATCCATAAAAAGATTGGGCTGCTGGTTCTTCTTTAATATGATAGGTGGGCTGGTCTTCTTCTTGGTTCATCATGCTATTGGACTCTTCTTCTTGGGCAACATGTGTAGACAACTTTATTGGGCTACACTGAAACCTTCTCATGCACCTTATGAAGCCTTCTTCTCTGGAGCATGAGTGATTGCCACACTCAAATGGATCCCTGAAGGTCTCCATTTTTGTTCTCACTCAGCTCCATATAGTGATGATAGCTTTGCTGCCCCAAAGCTCTCCTTCACATTCATAATAGGTGCTTTACTCCACACATTCACTATTGTGCTCTTCCTTGTTATGTTTGGAGTTTAGTTAGTAGCTTGTGTCACTCAAGCCATCCTTTGCACCATATGAAGAGCTTCTCCTCCTGCCACTTGGTTCAGCTCTTCCTGGTGTTCTCATTTCAACAGTAAGAAGCTTGATTTGGACTCATAAATCAGTGTAGAATTACTCTGAAGTTGAATCAAGATCATGGGAGTTATGATGAAGAAGTTATCCCACTTTTAACCGAAGTGATTCCAGTTTACCCTGTTTGGAGAGTTGGCAATTTCTTCTTGATACTAATAAAACCAGAACGAATCAAGATGTTGGAAGCTTGATTTAGACTCATAAATAAGTTTAGAATCACCCTTAATTTGAATTAAGATCATAGGAGTTATGATGAAGAAGTTATCCCACTTTTAACCGAAGTGACTCCAATTTACCTTGTTTGGAGATTTTGCAATTTCTTCTTGATTCTAATCAAAAAAGAATGAATCAAGATGTAAGAATCTTGATTTGGACTCATAAATCAGTGAAGAATCATCCTGAAGTTGAATCAATATCATTGGACTTATGATGAAGAAGTTATTCCACTTTTAACCGAAGTGATTCCAGTTTATCATGTTTGGAGATTTGGTAATTTCTTCTTGATTTTAATCAAACCAGAATTAATCATGATGTAAGAAGCTTGATTTTTACTCATAAATCAGTGTAGAATCACCCTGAAGTTGAACCAATATCAAAGGAGTTATGATGAAGAAGTTATCCCACTTTTAACCGAATTGATTCCAGTTTACCCTGTTTGGAGATTTGGAAATTTCTTCTTGATACAAATAAAACCAGAATGAATCACGATGTAAGAATCTTGATTTGGAGTCATAAATCAGATTAGAATCACCCTGAATTTGAATCAAAATCATAGGAGTTATGATGAAGAAGTTATCCCACTTTTAACCGAAGTGACTCCAGTTTAAGCTGTTTCTTGATTCTAATTAAACCAGACTGAATCAAGATGTAAGAAGCTTGATTTGGACTCATAAATCAGAGTAGAATCATCATGAAGTTGAATCAATATCACTGGAGTTATGATGAAGAAGTTATCCCACTTTTAACCGAAGTGATTCCAGTTTGCCCTGTTGGAGATTTAGCAATTTCTTCTTGATACTAATAAAACCAGAATGAATCATGATGTAAAAATCTTGATTTGGACTCGTAAATCAGTGTAGAATCACCCTGAAGTTGAATCAAGATCATAGGGGTTATGATGAAGAAGTTATCTCACTTTTAACCAAAGTGATTCCAGTTTGCCCTGTTTGGAGAGTTGGCAATTTCTTCTTGATTCTAATCAAACCAAAATGAATCAAGATATAAGAATCTTGATTTGGACTCATAAATCAGTGGATAATCACCCTGAATTTGAATCAATATCATAGGAGTTATGATGAAGAAGTTATCCCACTTTTAAACGAAGTGAATCCAGTTTACCCTGTTTGGAGATTTGGCAATTTCTTCTTGATACTAATAAAACCAGAATGAATCAAGATGTAAGAAGCTTTATTTGGACTCATAAATAAGTTTAGAGTCACCTTGAAGTTGAATCTATATCATAGGAGTTATGATGAAGAAGTTATCCCACTTTTAGCCGAAGTGATTCCAGTTTACCCTGTTTGGAGATTTGGCAATTTCTTCTTGATACAAATAAAACCAGAATAAATCACGATGTAAGAAGCTTGATTTGGACTCATAAATCAGTTTAGAATCACCCCGAATTTGAATCAAGATCATTGGAGTTATGATGAAGAAGTTATCCCACTTTTAGCCGGAGTGACTCCAGTTTACCCTGTTTCTTGATTCTAATTAAACCAGAATGAATCAAGATATAATAAGCTTGATTTGTACTCATAAATCAGAGTAGAGTCATCCTGAAGTTGAATCAATATCATTGGAGTTATGATGAAGAAGTTATCCCACTTTTAACCGAAGTGATTCCAGTTTGCCCTATTTGGAGATTTGGCAATTTCTTCTTGATACTAATAAAACCAGAATGAATCATGATGTAAGAAGCTTGATTTGGACTCATAAATTAGTGTAGAATCACCCTGAGGTTGAATCAAGATCATAGGGGTTAGGATGAAGAAGTTATCCCACTTTTAACCAAAGTGATTCTAGTTTGTCATGTTTGGAGAGTTGGCAATTTCTTCTTGATTCTAATCAAACCATAATGAATCAAGATGTAAGAATCTTGATTTGGACTCAAAAATCAGTGGATAATCACCCTGAATTTGAATCAATATCATAGGAGTTATGATGAAGAAGTTATCCCACTTTTAACCGAAGTGAATCTAGTTTACCATGTTTGGAGATTTGGCAATTTATTCTTGATACTAATAAAACCAGAATGAATCAAAATGTAAGAATCTTTATTTGGACTCATAAATCAGTGTAGAATCACCTTGAAGTTGAATCAATATCATAGGAGTTATGATGAAGAAGTTATCCCACTTTTAACCGAAGTGATTCCAGTTTATCCTGATTGGAGATTTGGTAATTTCTTCTTGATACAAATAAAACCAGAATGAATCACGATGTAAGAAGCTTGATTTGGACTCATAAATCAGTTTAGAATTATCCTGAAGTTGAATCAATATCATTGGAGTTATGATGAAGAAGTTATCCCACTTTTAACCAAAGTGATCCTAGTTTGCCTTGTCTTGGGATTTGGGATCAAACCATAATGAATCAAGATGTAAGAATCTTGATTTGGACTCATAAATCAGTGTATAATCACCCTGAATTTGAATCAATATCATAGGAGTTATGATGAAGAATTATCCCACTTTTAACCGAAGTGAATCCAGTTTACCCTGTTTGGAGATTTGACAATTTCTTCTTGATACTAATAAAACAAGAATGAATCAAGATGTAAGAAGCTTTATTTGGACTCATAAATTAGTGTAGAATCACCCTGAAGTTGAATAAAGATCATAGGAGTTATGATGAAGAAGTTATCCCACTTTTAACCGAAGTATTTCCAATTTACCCTGTTTGGAGATTTGGTAATTTCTTCTTGGTACAAATAAAACCAGAATGAATCACGATGTAAGAAGCTTGATTTGGACTCATAAATTTGTTTAGAATCACTCTGAAGTTGAATCAATATCATAGGAGTTATGATGAAGAATTATCCCACTTTTAACCGAAGTGAATTCAGTTTACCCTGTTTGGAGATTTGACAATTTCTTCTTGATACTAATAAAACCAGAATGAATCAAGATGTAAGAAGCTTTATTTGGACTCATAAATTAGTGTAGAATCACCCTGAAGTTGAATAAAGATCATAGGAGTTATGATGAAGAAGTTATCCCACTTTTAACCGAAGTATTTCCAATTTACCCTGTTTGGAGATTTGGCAATTTCTTCTTGATACAAATAAAACCAGAATGAATCACGATGTAAGAAACTTGATTTGGACTCATAAATCAGTTTAGAATCACTCTGAAGTTGAATCAAGATCATAGGAGTTATGATGAAGAAGTTATCCCACTTTTAACCGAAGTGATTCCAGTTTATCCTGATTGGAGATTTGGTAATTTCTTCTTGATACAAATAAAACCAGAATGAATCACGATGTAAGAAGCTTGATTTGGACTCATAGATCAGTTTAGAATCATCCTGAAGTTGAATCAATATCATTGGACTTATGATGAAGAATTTATTCCACTTTTAACCGAAGTGATTCCAGTTTATCATGTTTGGAGATTTGGCAATTTCTTCTTGATTCTAATCAAACCAGAATGAATCACGATGTAAGAAGCTTGCTTTGTACTCATAAATCAGTGTAGAATCACCCTGAAGTTGAATCAATATCATAGGAGTTATGATGAAGAAGTTATCCCACTTTTAACCGAAGTGATTCCAGTTTACCCTGTTTGGAGAGTTAGCAATTTCTTCTTGATACAAATAAAATTAGAATGAATCACGATGTAAGAAGCTTGATTTGGACTCATAAATCAGTTTAGAATCAACCTGAATTTGAATCAAGATCATAGGATTATGATGAAGAAGTTATCCCACTTTTAACCAGAGTGACTCCAGTTTAATTTGTTTCTTGATTCTAATTAAACCAGAATGAATCAAGATGTAAGAAGCTTGATTTGGACTCGTAAATCAGTTTAGAATCATCCTGAAGTTGAATCAATATCATTGGAGTTATGATGAAGAAGTTATCCCACTTTTAACAGAAGTGATTCCAGTTTGCCTTGTTTGGAGATTTGGCAATTTCTTCTTGATACTAATAAATCCAGAATGAATCATGAGGTAAGAAGCTTGATTTGGAATCATAAATCAGTGTATAATCACCCTGAATTTGAATCAAGATCATAGTGGTTATGATGAAGAAGTTTTCCCACTTTTAACCAAAGTGATTCCAGTTTGCCCTCTTTGGAGAGTTGGCAATATCTTCTTGATTCTAATCAAACCATGATTAATCAAGATTTAAGAATCTTGATTTGGACTCATAAATCAGTGGATAATCACCCTGAATTTGAATCAGTATCATAGGAGTTATGATGAAGAAGTTATCCCACTTTTAACCGAAGTGAATCCAGTTTACCCTATTTGGAGATTTGACAATTTCTTCTTAATACTAATAAAACCAGAATGAATCAAGATGTAAGAAGCTTTATTTGGACTCATAAATCAGTTTAGAATCACCATGAAGTTGAATCAATATCATAGGAGTTATGATGAAGAAGTTATCCCACTTTTAACCAAAGTGATTCCAGTTTACCCTGTTTGGAGATTTGGCAATTTCTTCTTGATACAAATAAAACCAGAATAAATCACGATGTAAGTGTTGAATAAGCTGGTTAAATGATAGAGGAAGCATAGAGGATTTGGGAGGAATTGAGTTTGGGGTGTCCGTACAAATGGCCGTACAAAAGGCCGTACAATGGCCGTACACCCAAACTCACCTTGAAGGTTATGTTACCTGGGGAACAAGTAACTCGACCAAGAGTTACTCTTACTACTTACCACGCGGGAAAGCTTGACCAAAGGGATAAGAGAGGCGCGTCTGACAGGCTGGCTCATGACTGGAAAGGAAGAGCATCTGGTCAAGATGCCTTTGGCATCAAGCGTGTGGAGCTTCTGGTCCAAGAATTTCAAATAGACGCTCCTCCCCGGCTTGACTACACATGCTTTGGTCTTTGTTTACGTTTAACCTTATCCTAATCTTCCTCTATATATTGTAAACCTTGCTTATCATCAATCATACGAGTATATTCAGTCTCTCTCTCTTGTTCATCTCTCTAAACTCTCTCTAATGTTTACTTAAGTCTACCCGGATCTCTCTTTACTTTCTTGTCTAGTCTCTCTATTCTCTCCATTCTTCACTCTATTCTCTGTCTATACTCAAGTTTCTCTCAAGATTTCATGGTATCAGAGCCAGGTTATCTTAGATCTGGGTTGTGATTGTTGAAGAACTCAAGAACACTCTTTTTGATCCGGAAATCACAAGATGGAGAACACCAAGACTACCGTTATTCCGGTTACACTTAAAGGTGGGAATTACTTGTTATGGTCTCGTGTAGTGAAGACCGCAGTGGGAAGTAAGGGCCTGTGGAGCCATGTCCTAGAAGATGAAGCTCCAAAGATCATCACTAAAGAAGGTGATAGGGAGGTGGTCGTGTGTGATGAAGTGAAGTGGATGCAAGAAGATTTACTGGTACTATCTATCCTTCAAAGTTCATTGGATCCGTCCATTTTGGAAGCTTATAGCTACTGTGAGAAGGCAAAAGACTTGTGGGATACACTTCAGAAGGTGTATGGAAACATCTCAAACCTCACTAGGGTATTTGAGATAAAGAGGGCCATCAACAACCTTGCCCAAGAAGACATGGAGTTTACCAAGCATTTGGGAAACTTTAGAGCTTTATGGTCAGAGCTTGAGATACTGAGGCCAAGTACTACTGATCCTGATGAGCTTAATGAAAGGCGTGAGCAAGATAAAGTCTTTGGCTTACTACTCACACTCAACTCCTCCTATAACGATCTTATCAAGTGAAAACTAAAGAGATATCTGAGGTTGTATGAGTATTTGAGACGTAGAAAGAGATTAGAGAAGAGATTGGAGGAGACTTGGAGACTAAAGTTTGAAAAGAGACTAGAAATCCATTTCTGGATATGAAGAACACTAGAGAGAGTAAGAGAGACTCGAAACGTTTGCTTGTTTATTCATCTGAGTATAGGATACAATATATAGGAAAGCATTAACCTTAGCCACAAACGGTCATAAAGGTTAAGGTAACTAAGAGAGCAACGTGGTTAGTCTAAGGGAGAGGCGCGCCTTGATTTGAATACTTGGCTGAGGAAGCTTGATGCCTTTGGCATCTTGACCAGATGCCTTCTCCTTTCCATCCCGAGCCAGCCTGTCTTGGTCAAGCCTTATCCGCGAGCTTCTTCACTTCATTTACCGGATAAGAGGCAAGTTAACTTCTCTTTCACCTTGCACCCATTTACCTCAGCTTCTCCCTTCCTTGTGTCACACGTTCTTGCCTTGTACGGATAGAGAGTTGTACGGCCTAGGGCCATCCGTACACTTTTGCCCTATTTTTGCACAAGACCAGAATGTGTTTAAGTTGAGTTTAAACACACCTTGGTCGAGTTGTCCGTACAGTAGGCCGTACAGTCCGTACTGTCCGTACACTCGCCCTAGCTTTGCACTTCTTTCCTCTTGATCCCATTCCCTTGGTTTAAGCTTCTCAGCCTCTCTTCTTCCTTTACTCAGATCAACACTTGTGCTCCATTTCTTATTTGGTTCAACACTCCCCCTCAAGCTTGACCAAGGGAAACCGGTCAAGCTTGGATGTCATGAGATCTCCCTCATTAAAAACCTTGCCAAAGAAAACCCTCCTTAGGGATAAAACCTCAGCAAGGAAAAGAGTAAAGACCTCATGACAAGAGGATCTAGTTGCGCCTGGTAAGATCATTGAGTCCTAATCTGTGATGAATGGACTCAAGTGTCTTATGTCTTGGAGCTTTAGTGAGAACATCTGGCAACTGATCTTCACTCCGTGTAAAACAAGGTAAGATCACTCCTTGGACTATCATTTGCCTCACCTTGTGATGTGATCATGGACCGGATCACTAAGGAGGACAAGGAGGAGAGTCTAGATGAGCCACATGAAGCCACAATGCATCAACCACTTGATGAGGATGCTCTAGCCATTCCTGAAGGTCCCATGACTCGTTCCAGAGTCAAGAAGCTTAAGGAGAATGTTGTTGGATTACTCACTTCACATCCACAACAAGAAGGTCTTGGACAAGGTTTGATCCGAGATGTCTTGATCACCATTCAAGCCATCTCTACACCAAACTGAGTTAGTGTCTAGGCAGACATGGGGTGCGTGCTCTTTTCCTTGCTTTTGGTTTTGTCCCACGAGGTTTTCCAGGAGGAAGGTTTTTAACGAGGCCACAACTTGTCTACAAATCACCTAAGTGCTATTCTCGGTCCAAGACTAATAGAAGTTGCATTTTATTTCATTTTAAACTTATAGACTATAGTTTTAGTTCTTTCCTTTTTTGATTCATGTCGAAACCCTAGAGGATTTGTCTCTGGTTTCTTATTTAAAGGGTTCTCTACACCCTTTTGTAATCATCCAACCTTTTCAATACAAGTCTTATTCATCTTTGACGGCTCTCTCTCTCTAAAAGAAGTGTGCCGAGTTCTGGTGTGTCATATCCAGAGTCTAAGGGTGTTTAGTTTGGTGTGTAATATCCAAATCATTCATCTAGGAGTATCAAGAGATCATTCATCCCTCTTGTGTCACCATTCAATCCACACGCCTTGAAGAACTTGAGTCTTTGATTCGTTCTTGCAAGGATCTATCCATTCCCATCAACCAAAGAGCATCCTAGGGACGCATCAAGTGGTATCAGAGCAACTTTGGTTGGGAAGTACTCGCTATCCTCTCTTTGCTTTTGTTTTCTTGTTTTGTTTTCTTGTTTCAATCCGTGATTCATCTTTATCTTTTGAATAAGCATTAGAACTCTTTGTTTTAGGGCTGCTCGTGACTGCATAGGAGTTTAGACAAAGATTTTTAAACTTTCCTTATTTGGTTGCATGCGAAAACCCTAGAGTGAGAAGAACCCTAGCCGCATATCCTTTCTTGCCGATCACTTTGTGCATTAGTCTAGGTTGTTTAACACCTTGAACACGAGCATACTAGGATTGTTAGGTTGCTAGAACACCTTAGAAGAGTTTAGGAAAAAGATTAGAAGCTTTTCCATTTTGCTTGAAATCAATTTCCTTTTCACTTAGCCGATTTCCTTTTTACTTGTTGTCTTGCGAGACAAGCTTGTTTGCTTTTCCTTTTTGCTTGTTTTTTCTTTTCCTTTTTGCTTGTCTTCTTCCCTAGAACCCTTTACTGGTTGTCTTGTTTGTCTTTAAGCAGGAACAATGGTGTCCGAGTCTGAAGAAGAAGCTGAACTCGTCCGGAAGAACAAACTCCTCATGGAAGCTATGTCGGCTCAACTCAATCAAAACATGATTGCAACCATGACCGAGATGATGAGGACCAGCCTCAGTGACATCAGAAGAGAGCTGAGAGAAGACATCAGGAGAGCTACTAGTCACTTACCAAACCAAGAGACTAGGAGAGAGGAGAGACCACAAGCGGCACACCAAGCAACTCGCCAAACAACTCACCAAGAACATGATGGTTATGAGGAGACTGATGAAGAGTATGATCACCTCAGCTCATCCTCAAGAAGACCTAGGCGTGCCCAAGAGAGAAGAGTGAACCAAGGAGATGATCTTGCTGGTTTGAAGATCAAAATACCCCCATTCCATGGCAAGGCTGATCTGGATGCCTATCTTGAGTGGGAGAAGAAGATTGAGCTAGTCTTTCAGTGCAAGCAATACACCAACCACAAGAAGATTCAAATTGCTGCCACTGAGTTCTATGACTATGCTTTGAGTTGGTGGGATCAATACCTCACAACTCGTAGAAGGAATGGAGAGGAACCGGTTGAAACTTGGACAGAGATGAAGTCAATCATGCGCAAGAGGTTTGTTCCAAGCCATTACCTTAGAGACTTGCACCACCGGCTGAGGAAGCTTACCCAAGGTTCAAGATCAGTGGAGGAGTATTACCAAGAGATGGAGTTGCTCATGCTGATGGCCAACATATCAGAGGATAGAGAAGCAACCATGTCAAGGTTCCTTTGTGGCTTAAACCGAGAGATACAAGATAATGTTGAGATGCAACATTATGTGGAGCTAGAAGAGATGCTACACAAGGCTATTCTTGTTGAGCAACAACTCAAGAGGAGGGGACACTCACGCAATCAGTATGGCTCTAACCGGTTACACCACAACAAGGAAGAGAAGACACCTTATTCTAAGGAGTCTAAACCATTCCAGAAGGACAACAAGTCCTATCCAAGAGAAGAGGCCAAACCAATCAGTGCTCTTGACAAGGGCAAAGGCAAGGTTGAGGCATCTAGTTCCAGAGCTCGTGATGTCAAGTGTTTCAAGTGCCAAGGAAGAGGACACTATGCCAATGAGTGTACTAACAAGAGAGTCATGTTCTTACTAGAAGATGGAGAGTACACTTCAGGAGATGACAACACCGAGACTGACCAAGAAGACACTGAAGAAGAACTTGAAGAAGGACCAGTCCAGGGGAAGCTTTTAGTAGCAAGAAGGCTTCTAAGCTTGCAAAACAAGGCTGAGGAGCTAGAGCAACGTGAGAACCTCTTCTACACCCGGTGCTTGGTCCAAGGAAAGGTGTGCAGCCTCATTGTTGATGGAGGAAGTTGTGTCAATGCTGCGAGTGAGACAATGGTTCAGAAGTTGGGATTGAAGGTTCAAAAGCATCCCAAACCTTATAAGTTGCAATGGCTGAATGAAGAAGGCACCATGAAGGTTTCAAGTCAAGTTCTCATTCCCTTAGCCATTGGGAGGTATGAAGATGAAGTCTTGTGTGATGTGTTGCCTATGCAAGCTGGTCACATACTCCTTGGAAGGCCTTGGCAATCAGATAGGCGTGTGATCCATGATGGCTTCACCAACAAGCATTCCTTCTTGTTCAAAGGCAAGAAGACTACTCTGGTTCCCTTGACACCCAAAGAAGTGCAACAAGATCAGATTCAACTCCAAAAGAAGAAGGAGATTGATCTAAAACCGGCTGGAACTAAGCAGCCAAACTTCTATGCTAACATGGGTGATATCAAAAGGACTCTAAACTCTAAACAATCAGCTATTTTACTTGTTTTTAAAGAGACTCTATTGAACTTAACTGATTCTACACCGGTGTATCCGAGTGAAATGGTTTCTCTTTTGCAGGAGTTTCAAGTTGTATTTCCAGAGGACAATCCCATTGGTTTACCACCATTGAGAGGGATTGAGCACCAGATAGACTTTGTGCCAGGATCTACACTTCCAAACCGTCCAGCATAAAGAAGCAATCCGGTTGAGACCAAGGAGTTGCAAACACAAGTGGAAGAACTCATGGAGAAGGGCTATATCCGAGAGAGTTTGAGCCCATGTGCTGTACCAGTGCTCCTAGTGCCTAAGAAGGATGGTACATGGCGCATGTGTGTTGATTGTAGATCAATCAACAACATCACAGTGAAGTATCGCCACCCTATCCCTAGACTAGATGATATGCTTGATGAATTGCATGGTTCTTGCATCTTTTCTAAGATTGATTTAAAAATTGGTTATCATCAGATTAGGATGAAAGAAGGAGATGAATGGAAAACTGCCTTTAAGACTAAGCATGGATTGTATGAGTGGTTAGTTATGCCATTTGGATTAACCAATGCACCTAGTACATTCATGAGGTTAATGAATCATGTTCTTAGATCATTCATAGGCATTTCGGTTGTAGTATACTTTGATGACATCTTAGTGTATAGCAAGAACTTAGAAGAGCATCTAGATCATCTTAAGGCTGTCTTAAGTGTTTTAAGAAGTGAGAAACTTTATGCCAACTTGAAGAAGTGCACCTTTTGCACAGATAACTTGGTTTTCCTAGGCTTTGTTGTGAGTGCAGATGGAGTTAAGGTTGATGAGGAGAAGATCAAGGCAATCAAGGAATGGCCGAGTCCAACCTCAGTAGGAGAAGTGAGGAGTTTCCATGGACTTGCCGGCTGCTATAGGAGATTTGTGAAGGACTTTAGCACCATTGCAGCTCCCTTAACTAAAGTTATAAAGAAGGATGTTGGGTTCAAGTGGGGAGAAGCACAAGAGAAGGCTTTCCAGAGCCTAAAAGAGAAGCTTACTCAATCACCTCTTCTTATGCTTCCTGACTTTAACAAAACTTTTGAAATAGAATGTGATGCCTTAGGGATTGGTATTGGTGCCGTGTTGATGCAGGATAGGAAACCCATTGCCTACTTCAGTGAGAAGCTTGGAGGAGCCACTCTCAACTATGCAACATATGACAAGGAACTCTATGCTTTGGTGAGGGCATTACAAACGTGGCAACACTACTTGTGGCCCAAGGAGTTTGTCATTCACACTGATCATGAGTCCCTCAAGTATCTAAAAGGGCAGAGTAAGCTTAGCAAGAGACACGCAAGGTGGGTTGAATTCATTGAGACCTTCCCATACGTGATCAAGTATAAACAAGGTAAGGAGAATGTAGTTGCTGATGCACTATCTCGGAGGTATGTTGTTTTGACCACTCTAGATGCTAAGTTACTTGGGTTTGAGCAGATAAAAGATATGTATGATACTGATCATGACTTCAAGGAAGCTTATGCTTCATGTGCTAAGTTTGCCTCAGGGCATTACTTTAGAAAGGAGGATTACTTGTTCTATGACAATAGATTGTGTGTGCCTAATTGTTCTTTGAGAGATCTTTTTGTCAGGGAATCCCATGGGGGCAGTCTAATGGGACACTTTGGGATTGCCAAGACCTTAAAAGTTTTACAGGATCACTTCTATTGGCGGCACATGAAGAGAGATGTGGAGAGAATATGTGGAAGGTGTGCTACTTGCAAGCATGCCAAGTCCCAAGTTCAAAACCAGGGTTTGTATACTCCTTTGCCCATTCCACACCATCCCTGGAATGACATCTCTATGGATTTTATTGTTGGCTTGCCTAGAACTAGGACTGGAAAGGATTCTATCTTTGTTGTTGTTGATAGGTTCTCTAAGATGGCACATTTCATAGCATGTCACAAGACTGATGATGCATTACATGTAGCTAACTTGTTCTTTAAGGAGGTTGTATGTTTGCATGGCATGCCTAGAACCATAGTTTCTGATAGGGACACTAAGTTTCTTAGCTACTTTTGGAAGACACTTTGGTCTAAATTAGGCACTAAGCTATTGTTCTCTACTACATGTCATCCACAAACTGATGGGCAAACTGAGGTAGTTAATAGGACTTTAGGAACACTCCTGCGTGCGTTCATTAGAAAGAACTTAAGAACATGGGAAGAATACTTGCCACATTGTGAATTTGCATACAATCATGCTATGCATTCTGCTTCTAAGTATTCACCATTTGAAATTGTTTATGGGTTCAATCCCACCTCTCCTTTGGATCTAATGCCTTTACCTGAGTGTGAAAGGACAAGTCTAGATGGCAAGAAGAAAGCCGAGTTGGTTCAACAGATTCATGAGAAGGCTAGACAAAACATTGAGCAGAAGACCAAGCTTTATGAGAAGCAAGCAAACAAGGGGAGACGTGTGAGGACCTTTGAAGTTGGTGACCAAGTTTGGTTGCACCTAAGGAAGGATAGGTTCCCCAACGAGAGGAAGTCCAAACTGATGCCAAGGGTTGATGGACCCTTTGAGATCACCCACAAGATCAATGACAATGCCTACAAGCTTGATCTCCAAGGTAAGTATGATGTATCAAATAGCTTCAATATCACTGATTTGGCTCCTTTTGTTGTAGATGGACCTGATTTGAGGACAAATCCTTTTCAAGAGGGAGGGGATGATGTGATCATGGACCGGATCACTAAGGAGGACAAGGAGGAGAGTCTAGATGAGCCACATGAAGCCACAATGCATCAACCACTTGATGAGGATGCTCTAGCCATTCCTGAAGGTCCCATGACTCGTTCCAGAGTCAAGAAGCTTAAGGAGAATGTTGTTGGATTACTCACTTCACATCCACAACAAGAAGGTCTTGGACAAGGTTTGATCCGAGATGTCTTGATCACCATTCAAGCCATCTCTACACCAAACTGAGTTAGTGTCTAGGCAGACATGGGGTGCGTGCTCTTTTCCTTGCTTTTGGTTTTGTCCCACGAGGTTTTCCAGGAGGAAGGTTTTTAACGAGGCCACAACTTGTCTACACATCACCTAAGTGCTATTCTCGGTCCAAGACTAATAGAAGTTGCATTTTATTTCATTTTAAACTTATAGACTATAGTTTTAGTTCTTTCCTTTTTTGATTCATGTCGAAACCCTAGAGGATTTGTCTCTGGTTTCTTATTTAAAGGGTTCTCTACACCCTTTTGTAATCATCCAACCTTTTCAATACAAGTCTTATTCATCTTTGACGGCTCTCTCTCTCTAAAAGAAGTGTGCCGAGTTCTGGTGTGTCATATCCAGAGTCTAAGGGTGTTTAGTTTGGTGTGTAATATCCAAATCATTCATCTAGGAGTATCAAGAGATCATTCATCCCTCTTGTGTCACCATTCAATCCACACGCCTTGAAGAACTTGAGTCTTTGATTCGTTCTTGCAAGGATCTATCCATTCCCATCAACCAAAGAGCATCATAGGGATGCATCACCTTGTGGCAATCAACCTCAATGTGCTTGGTTCTCTCATGAAACACCGAGTTGGAGGCAATGTGGATTGCTGCTTGATTGTCACAATGCATGGTCATTGGTGTGGACTGAATTATCTCCAAGTGCTTCAATATTCCCTTGATCCAAACTAGCTCATTAGTCAGCTTCAACATAGCCCTGTACTCAGCTTCAGCACTTGAGCATGATACCACCTTCTGCTTCTTGCTCTTCCAAGTAACCAAGTTCCTGTTGGAAAATCATAAGCTCATGCTGTGTGAAGCAAATCGCCATTCATGGTAGAAGAGAAAGCTCGATATGATGATGAGAAGGTCCTGATCTTTAACTCATGAACTTGAATCAGAAACAGAGATTAGAAGAGACTAAGATAGATTAGAGAGACTAAGAAAGATTAGAGATTAAGAAAGGGGTAGATTAGAGGGAATCTGACTCAAGAACACTCTGTTTATTATGAAGTGGAGAGGGGAAATCCCCCTTACTCCCTTAAGCTTACAAAACTCGCCTAGCACTGCCTTATATAGGCTTACAAGCTTTACAACTCAGAAACCTAAATCTAATGGCTGATAAATCGCTTGAGAATGAATGGCTAGGATGGCTGGCAAGTTTGAATCTGGTCAAGGCAAGGAAGGCTTGTGATTGGTTGCCCATAGGCTCCTATGAATCAGGCTGGTTCTTTGGCTAGATACATAGTCTCCTTTGCTCTTCCTTTCCAGCAAAAGACTGTTAACTTGAAGAAGAGGAATGGTAGTGAGAGAGAGAGATGGTCAAGTGCAAGATTAGGGTTAGAGCTCCGGGAAAGCAATGGTGTGCTTTAGGAGTGTCTAAGATGATCAAGGAGTGATCTAAGGCTGGTGAAAGGTTAGGGTCAAGTCAAGGAATGACTAAGACACCATTTGGGAAGAGATGAAGTAGTGTGCAAGTTTAGGGTTAGGGCTTGTATGGATTTGGTACAGACGGATGTACTCGGACCGTACGGATCCATACAAGACCAAAGGACCTTAAGTTGCATAAACTTCACTCTAGAGATGAACCATTTGAGCTAAAGGAAATATAGGGTTTGGTGTTACTATTGAGATTACTTGGGTCACAAGGAACTAAAGGTTACTTGTGACACAAGGTGATAAACCAAACCAGAAAAGTGATATTCAAAATGTGGTGAGCTTGTGGTGTGGTATTATGGACGTTGGGAGTGTGTGTAAAGGCAAGGAATATGCCTCAGCATCTTAAGAGATAAGAAACCAGGCTGGAAAGGTAAAGGTGATAAAGGTGCTTTACCTTTCCATGCCTTATCCTACCAAAAGCTCCCAAAAGCTCATCTTGGCCGTTTAATTCAAATGGGAAGCATCTCAGCCATCCATGCTCTCCTCTCCACGCCAACTTGCATCAGATATGACCAAGACCAGTCAACTCTCCATCTAGACCATCCATTCTATCAAGTGTTTCTATCCATAGGATTTAGGGTATTAGCATAGACTCTTGTAAGAATATAAAAGCATGTGTATGCTCTCTTGTAAGGGTAAAGCGAGTGAGGAGGCACAATGCCTCTCCTCCTTCATGAATGAAAAGATAAAAGCTTAGAGAAATAATATCAGTGTGTTCTTGATTAGTTTCCCTTAGTCTACCCCTTTCTTATACTCTAAATCTCTCCATTATCTCTCAAAGTCTCTAGTTTCTAATCAAGTTCATACTTTTGTTTCATCAGATTTCTTTCTTTACCAAACCAACTATCTAATCTCGTTTTCCCTCTCAAACACACACAACCAGAGTTGTTAGAACTCTTAAAAACAACAATCCGGTCCATGATCACATCATCCCCTCCCTCTTGAAAAGGATTTGTCCTCAAATCAGGTTCATCTACAGCAAAAGGAGCCAAGTCAGTGACATTGAAGCTATTTGATACATCATACTTACCTTGGAGATCAAGCTTGTAGGCATTGTCATTGATCTTGTGGATGATCTCAAAGGGTCCATCAACCCTTGGCATCAACTTGGACTTCCTCTCGTTGGGGAACCTATCCTTCCTCAGGTGCAACCAAACTTGGTCACCAACTTCAAAGGTCCTCACACGTCTCCCCTTGTTTGCTTGCTTCTCATACAGCTTGGTCTTCTGCTCAATGTTTTGTCTAGCCTTCTCATGAATCTGTTGAACCAACTCGGCTTTCTTCTTGCCATCTAGACTTATCCTTTCACACTCAGGTAAAGGCATTAGATATTGACCTGAGTGTAGATAAAGAGAAGAACATATGTGTACATAGGCAAGTGACATAGTTGACTACATGCCTCAACTACATGTGAGCTGATATAGTCAACTACATGCCTCAACTACATACGAGCTGATATAGTCGATTACATGCCTCAACTACATGCCTCAACTACATAGAGTGGGAACTCGTCCAGTTTGAAATTTGAAATAGAGATCAGACCAGAATAGATTAATTCTATTCTTCTTGTCTCCTTTTGTCTATAAAAACAAGTTGTATAGTTTCTAAATGAAAATAAGGAAAAAGAATCCTTCCTACATTCTTTCTCTCGTTTACTCTCTCTCTCTCTCTCAAACGAAATCACTCTCTCTCTCTCCTGTTCTTGCTTAATCTCACCGAGTTCTTCACTAAACTTACATGGTATCAGAGCTTTAAGCTCCTGATTTCCTAAAACACTTCCGCAAACACTCTCTAAATCTCTTACTCTTTCATTTGAACCGATTAAAAGTTAGGTTCTCTTACTCTTTTTCCTTTGGACCGTTGGATAATAACTCGGCCAAAGTGTGCTCTTGTCTTGTATTTGGGTGATTCTCGCCATATTCTCCCTCACCAGAGTACTAACACTACTTACCAAGTCCTACTCTTGTCCAGACTACTCTATTCACTCACCTCTCACTCGGTTTCACCCTTTTACCCGCTGGACAATAGTTAGACGAGATGGAGAAGATGGAGCATCAACAGTACAAGACTATCATCATACCAGCTACCCTAAAGGGAGCTAACTATCTCACCTGGTCAAGGTTGGCTAGGACGGCTCTTGGAGGCAGAGGCTTGTGGGGGCACGTCACGGCAAGTGAGGCACCAAAGCAGACCGGCCAAGGAGCTGACGGCAAGGGGACTTTAGAGAAAGATGAAGGCAAATGGGAACAAGAAGATCTCATGGTGCTGTCTATCCTACAAAGTTCACTTGACACACCTATCATGGATGCCTATTCTCACTGTGAGACGGCAAAGCAACTTTGGGACACCCTAAAAAAGGTCTATGGTAACACTTCCAACCTTACAAGGATCTTTGAAGTCAAGAGGGCTATCAACAATCTCCAACAAGAGGAGATGGATCTTACCAAGCACCTTGGAAAGTATAGCCAGCTCTGGTCAGAGCTTGAGATGCTAAGGCCAAGCACCACGGATCCTACGGTCCTTGAAGAGAGGCGTGAGCAAGACAAGGTGTTTGGCTTACTCCTTACTCTGAATCCGAGCTTCAATGACCTTCTCAAACACATCTTGAGGTCAAAGGAGTTACCAAGTTATGATGAGGTATGCTCCCAGCTGCAAAAGGAGCTAGGCTCAGATGGTTTATTTGGTGGAAAGAATGAGCTATCAATGGCTCACAAAGCTGAGAAGATAGAGGCACCTGCCGCAAACAAGACTTTCTACAAGCCGGGTGGTGATAGGTTTGGTGGAGAAAGGCGTCCAGGCATGTGTGAGCATTGCAAGAGACCTGGTCACACCAAGAACAACTGCTGGACTCTCCACCCACACCTCAGGCCTGCCTCAGGACAGAAATTTGGTCAAGGCAAGGCACATGAAGCAAGAGCTCATGATGTGCAGCGCATGGGAGAAGATGGGAAAGCCATGATCTCAGTCACTCACACGGGTGGATCAGCATCTCAGCTCACCAATGAGGATGCTTTCCTCCGCAAATCTGACATTGAAGCTCTGATCAAAGCTATCAATGCCAACTCTGGTAACATAAACAAGAATGCGCATAATGCTTTAAGTTCTAATATTGCTAGGTCTTTGATAATTGATTCAGGAGCTTCTCATCACATGATTAGGGACTCTAGATTAATTAACAATGTTCAACCTGCCTTAGGAAATGTTACAACTGCAAATGGTGATAGGGTTCCCATTGAGGGCATAGGAGATATCAAGCTATTTGATAAAGAATCGAAAGCTCTCTATATGCCTACTTTTACTTCTAATTTACTTTCAGTAAAAAGAGCCACTACTGACTTGAATTGTCATGTTATCTTTAGTCCTAATGAGGTTCATTTTCAGGATATTGAGACAAGTAAAATGATTGGGAAAGGTGTGAGCAAAGGAGATCTCTATTTGCTCGAAGACACCAAGTCTAAATCAGATTTACATTCAGCTTTTAATTCTGCTTCTATGTTAGCTTCTGATGTATTGTGGCATGCTAGATTAGGCCATCCTCATTGTCGTGCTTTAGGATTGATATTGCCTAATCTCTCTTTTAAAAATGACACTTGTGAGGCTTGTATCCTAGGAAAACATTGCAAGACTGTTTTTACTAAATCATCTACTATTTATGAGCATTGTTTTGATCTTGTTCACTCAGATGTTTGGACTGCTCCTTGTGGATCTAGAGAAAACCATAAATACTTTGTGACCTTTATAGATGAAAAATCTAAATATACTTGGTTAACCTTAATACAATCTAAAGATAGAGTATTAGAGGCTTTTATGAACTTTCAAAGCTATGTCACTAACCACTTTAATGCCAAGATCAAAATATTTAGGTCAGATAATGGAGGGGAATACACAAGCCATGCTTTCAAAAATCATCTCGCAAAACATGGAATCATCCATCAAACTAGCTGCCCATATACACCACAACAAAATGGAGTGGCTGAGAGAAAGAATCGACATCTTATGGAGGTGGCAAGGAGCATGATGTTTCATACCAGTGTGCCAAAGAGGTTTTGGGGTGATGCTGTGGTTACAGCATGCTATCTCATCAACCGAACTCCAACGAAAGTTCTCCATGATGTCTCTCCATATGAGGTATTAACTAAAGATAACCCTCTGATGTAACCATGGTTGAGCCACAAGACTATTCTACAAAGGATAAACCGGGATGGCTGAATAGAAAGCTTGAAGATGAACCAGAAGCTGGAATGGAGCATAATGAGCTTATTTTGGCTATGAAAAACTATTCAAACAAGATGGAAATTGATGTGGATCAGACTCATGGACGAGTTAGGCTTTTCTCAATCGAAAAGAAGACTGATACCCAAGTCGAGGATCCATTCTCTCTCTCTAATGAGATAGCCACGAAAATCAAGCCAAGGAGCAGCCAAAATAAATAATTATTCAGTTTTTAACCGAATAATCAGTTTACTCATTTTCAACAATTTTAGGACTTTTCGATTACCTTTTATTTCTGCTACTTAAACTCTTTGAGAACTCTCTGAAAAATCATTCACCTTTTATTCAAAATTCTCTCTAAATCTGTGAATCCCTTGTTCATCCATGAACACTGATTGCTAGGAGTTCATTCTCTGCAAGCAAAACCTGTCTTTGATCGAAAACAGAGTTCATTCTCTTGATCAAGGACACATCTACACAAGTGTTTCTAAAACCACAGATCCTCACTGAAGATCATCAACCATTTCGACTTCTATCCATCAAACCCATCATTATCTATCATCCAAACCATCAGATCAACCTTCAAGAATCAGGGACAAAAGGATCTCCTCACCAGGGGGTTCATCACCCTCTATTGATCATCTACGGGTATTTGGGTGTTCTTGTTTTGTGTTGATTCCAGGAGAACTCAGAAACAAATTAGAACGCTAAGAGTATCAAGGCAATGTTCATTGGATATTCCTCCAACCAGAAGGGTTACAAGTGCTTTGTACCTGAGACTAGAAGAGTGATGGTATCAAGGGATGTCAAATTTGTTGAGTCCAAGGGATACTATGATGAGAAAAGTTGGGAAAGTCTCAAGGACCTCTCAAATACAGCCCCTGACCGAGCTAACAATCTGAGAAACATCCTGAAGTCTTGCAATAATCAGTCAAGCCCACAAGAGTTCCAGAATTCAAGAATCTCAGATTCACAGCTACTGAACCAGCCTAGATCACTCCCTATCTTGATCATGAAGGGGGGGAATATCAAACAAAGGAAACACAAAGCCCTTATTATATTAGGTTAGGTATTTACCGTTTATGAAACATTGTTTAGAGGTACGGAAAAATATGTTCCATGAGGTGCGCTAGATAAAGGTGTAAAGCGACCAAGTAACTTAAGTTATACCTAACAACATATTTTTTTAGATACACATGCAACAAAACCAGTTAAACATATAATTTGTTCTCGTTGTCCATATATTATCTATTCTGTAGATGTTTATTCAAGGCATACTAACATGTAACCTAAACCCTCCCAGAGTGGATTATAAGAGGGATATGGGGCAGGGTTCAGGAACTAATTACTTATGGGTATGAGTTCTAAATTTTTTCTTTAGGCGTTTATTTCCTCTCCGGTGTTGAGTGTTGTGTTAATGTTTAGGGATTTATTAGATATGTTTAGGTAGTATGTACGGGTTTGTGTTGAAGATTAGGGTTCATATCATTGAAAGAGAAGTGGTGAAGTAAGACAACATCTTCCATTTGTTTAGATTACACATCCAAACTTATCTGTTATCGTAGATTTTCTGAAATGTATGTTACGAAGCAACTACATTATCCAATTACACGAGTCTATCTATACTTAGTGATATAGGGATTTTAGATTAAGGTTATTGCGGTTTCATTTTACAGTTCAACTTCAATCTATTGGGGTTAGGATTTACGGTCCAGCGGGTTTTATTTCTTGTTTAATGGGTTAGCTAATTAGTTTAAGGTTTTAAGGTTTACTATTTTAGTTAGGGTAATTAAAAATCGTAATCAATTTTTGTGGTTGTATGAGGGAATGAGGGTATCGCAGGGTCTAAACACTAGTAATAAATGTAAATAAATTTACGACTAATACGTTTTGCGTATAGTTTTTACTATTTTTGTTTAGGGTTGACATTTAAGGAATTATGGTTTAAATAATAATTGATGGAAAGTTAGGGATCTAGGTATTGGGTTTGTATAAGGTTTAAAGAGGGTTTAAGTTTTTAGTGTTAAATGGTTTAAGTTTAGTGTTAAAGGGTTTAGGTTTAGGAGTTGACTTTGTAGGGGTTATGGATTTGCGTTTATATAAATAATGTTTTATGGGTATGGAAAAAATGTGTCCACAGAGACATTTATCTAGAAAAGGTGAAAGCCGACGCTTAATTAGTGTTTTCACCATGTAATCAATATTACAACTAATAAGGATTTTGCGTATGTGTTATTATTTTTCTGTGTTGGGATTGAATATGTATTTGTGAATATGGTTAATATAACTGATGTTGAAGTTGATTTAGAAGGTATTGGGTTTTGTGGGGTATTAAGGTTAAAGAGGCTTTAACTTTAGTGCTTAAATGGTTGAGGTTTTCGTGTTAAGGTTTAGTTTAGCGTTAGATTTTCCTATAGGGGGTTATGATTTGCGTTCTATAAAAACAAATGTTTATAGTTATGAAATGTGTTCACAATACGTCCCTTTATCTCATAGAAAATGTGACAAGCAAGTGAATTAGTGTTTTCAACTATTTTGTTTTGTTAACACATACAACAACAAACATAATCTTTTTCTTTTGTTTTCGTAGATTATATCATATCTTAGATGTTGTCAAGGCATCTCTGGTAGATAAACAACATAATATGGCAGGGCGTTAATGTGGCTATATAGGGATAAAAGGTTTAGGGTTCTATAAGAATGTGATATGCATTTAGGTATTAGGGTTACTATTTTTTGGTTAGGGTTCTGAGGTTTTGGTTAATGGATTTAATTTTGCAGGTATATTGCTCTATAAGGTTTAGGGAGTTTCAGATATTTTAGTGTTTAGGGTTTACAATGTACAAATTTGGGTTGTATGTGTTATAGGGGTTTTGGTATCCATTTACCAGAGAATTTTTAGTGTGTTGAATATCCAGTGTATGTGTTGAATGGTTTTTGTAATTTGCTATTGCACCCAGTTTGTGTTTAAGTATGAATGAATCTCCAGAAATGAAATTTAGTGGATTACAACAACCGATCATGTATATACTCGTGTACGCGTACATAGCAGGGTTTACAGGTTTTAGTGTTTAGGGACAAGGTTCTAATTAGGGTTTAGGGTTTAGTAGTTGATGACAAGCTGTAAAGGTATGGAGGAAAGTCGTTGTCCATAGACAGTGTCTCAGATAAAAGCGTGAAGCCAATGAATTATTATACCGTACAACAAATAATTTTAGTTAGCATGCAATAAAAAAACACTACCCCTTAATCTTTTTTGTAGATTATCTATCCTTAGATGTTAGCAAGGGCAACTACGTAAAACTAAATTCGATAAGTCACTAGATTAACCAAATCCACTCTCGTCTTCTAGCAACCAAGCTCAACAGAATAAACTCCGGTAGTAGACCATGCTCTCGCTTGCGCCTAAATATCCTATTATCAAGGTTCTAGTTAGCTACTCTAGAATACAAGTAATAAACACAATTCTATTAATAGATCTAATGATCTCCCTAACAATTCTATTGTTTGGCTAATCCACCAGTACCATTAATAAACCCTAAATCTAGTTGATAACTACTCATACGTAATTAAAGTAACATCGGTCGACGTCAGGATAGTGTCGTCGATCGACGACAGTCTTATACTTCGTCTCTCTCATAGATCAGCTACAGATTAATCTCCTCTAAATGCTCCAAAAGCTCCAAGTATCTCCATATATCTCCAAAACGTACATGTACCTGTAAAGAACTTAAAACATAGCCTAGACACACATAATAGACCATAAATGGAGTCCATAACATGGCCTAAAACTTGTAATAAATAGGCTATATCATGGCTGTATAGGAAATGAGGGTACATATATATATATTTTTTAACCTGTAATCAATTTATAATAATAGGCTTTACCGTTTAGAGTTAGTGTTTTATTTTTTGGTTTTGGGTTAACTTTGTAGTTGCTATGGTTAGCGTTTATGAAAATAGTGTTTGTAGGTAGAGAAAAACTGTTTCACAAACATTTTTTTTAGGAAAGGTGGATGCGAAGTGAATTAGTAAACTTAACACCCTATTTATTTAGTTACAAATGGACAAAAACACTATTCTCAGACATCTGGCTGCGACTCACAATCTTTCATCAACACCAATGACAAGTCATATGTCAGGTCACATTGCCGGTGTGGGCGATCGACGAAGAACTTCAAAGCGTGGACGGATGAAAATCCGGGTAGAAGATTTTTCAAATGCTTTTTCCATGGTTTCTCCTCCTAGTCCGATCATTAGTAGCCCACATGGTTTAGCAGGAAGAGATAGTATGCCTCGAGGGCTCGTGAATTGATGCTAGTGAAAGAGAACTAATATTTAGAAAATGAAAGGAAGCAGATTTGGGAGCTTCTATAGACATCTAAAGACCACGGATGTGTGATGGTGGCGGCAAATTAATTTTGTCAGGTGACACTAGATAATTGTGAGGACCAACGAAAACCTGGAAACATAAGCCGTTGAAGTCCGAGAGAGGAGAGAGAGAGAGAGAGAGAAGGTTTCAAAAATTTCTTCAAATATCTTGGGGAGTGTTCCTCCCGCCACTGCAGTAATCTTCCCCATTTCGAAGCAATAAGTCGGGTTGTAATTCCACATTTGATTTTTCCATGTTTGTTGCGGACTGTTTATTTTCTTATGAGTCGAATCTCAGTGTATATATTGAATTGTTTTTTACAATTTATATTTCCCTAGTTTATTGATAAAAATAACTGGATATCAAGAAAATTGAAAATTGAGTTGATTAAGACATCCGAGAATGTAATTATTAAGTTTGACATACAAAAAAAAAAGTATATGGCAACTATTTTTAAAAAGTCACGTAATTATGTTAGCTTGTAGGGCTTACAATATATTTTTTTGATTTAGTGTTTATGAACAATGCTTTATTATTTAGGGTTTAGATTTTAGCGTTTATGAAACATTGTTTAGAGGTACGAAAAGATGTGTTCCATAGAGGATTCATTGGAAAAGGTGAAAGAAAAGTACGTTATTGCACTTAAAAACCTATTTGTTTAGTTACACATGCAACAAAAACATTAACATATTATTTGTTTTGGTAGATAATCTATCGTAGATTTTAGCAAGGCAACTAACTATGTAAGCTAAAAAGCAGAGTGGTTATATAGGGTGTAGGGGTTAGGGTTCAAGGATAATTATTTATGGTTTAGAGTTCTAGGTTTGTGGTTAAAGCTTTAGCAAATTAGGTATCCCTAGCTTCAGATGTGTCTGTATTTTGCTCTGAAACTGTCACGGTAGGACGTACAATCAAACTCGCATTGAGGTTTGGTAGTCGAACTGGGTTTCTCTCCTGTCGATCGAAGCTAAGTGTGTACTGTCGATCGATTTCTCTGTCACTTTATCAATGGATGTCACGAGACCGGTGTCGATTGATGTTAGTCAATTCACACGAGGCCACTGATTCTGTAGGTTTCACTGTCGATCGATTCACTCTGATTGGTGTTGATCGATGCGAATGAGAAGTGCCGAGTGATATGGAATTTTCCACACGATAATCGCTATCTTGCGGCTTCTCTCTCTTGACTTCTTGCCAAAAAACATCATCAATCAATGCATTGACGTGGTGCTTTTGTCCAGCCTTGATTTTCTCCTTCATCAAAATCTCACGACTCTTAATGGTCTCACTTGTTTGCATCACTTGATTCTCCAATTTCTTCACATGAGTGATGAGGTTTTCGAACTTGGTATTGAGGTTGAGGTACCGACCATCTATCTTTCCATTGAAATCCACAGTCATCTTTTGTTGTCCCTCTAAAACTATGTCAACCATTGCTTCAATCTTGCTTTCCTAACCTTCTGGATGAGGATTCTGGTAGTAGGAAGATCCATAAGTCATGTTGTTGTTGAAGGGTCTTCGCTATGAACTCTGATTAAAGTTACTCCTTTGACCAGTACCATCGGAGTTCTTGTTGAAGCCTGGATTCCCTTGTCTCTGGAAACCATTCCCATCAATGTAGTTTACATCCTCTTCTTCAATCTCATCTTCTCCAGACTCAATTACTTATACTTCTGCAAAAGTAACCTGTTTTTTGAAAAAAATATGAACACTATCTAGTTTTGCCTTGACCTCTTCGATCTGCTCTTTGCTCACAGCTGAAGCTGATTTCCATCTGTCAAAATATGTGTTCTTGGTGCTGCTGCTAAATGCTAGATTCTCAATCAATCTCGTACCTTCTTCAGTGCTCCTGGTGCTGAAATTTCACTCATTAGTTGTGTCCAAAGCCATCTGATATTGTAATCCAATACCTCTGAAGAAAGTGCTAAGAAGCTGCACTTCGTTGAACCCATGATGTGGACAGTCTCTATGGTATGACTTGAATCTGATCCATGAGTTTCCGAAAGACTCTGAAGGTTCTTGTGAAAAAGTAGCAATCTTGCTCCTCAGATTTACTACTCTTGTGTCATCGAAGAAGTTACGCAAGAAAGGGTTTTTGATATCAGTCCAGGATGTCAGGGATCCTGGTGGTAATTGCTTAAGCCAATATGAATCTTCTCCAGCAAGTGAGTACTTGAAAAGCTTACAAAAGATATATTATGCAAGGACTCCATTGGCTTTAATAGCTGTCACTAGATCCTCAAATCGCTCCAGATGATCCATAGGGTGCTCATGTCGCAACCCATGGTAAGGTGTCTGCACTACAAGTCCGAAAAAAGTGGGCTTGATCTCAAAATCGTTTCTCTGAAAAGCTGGAGGATGAATGGCGGATCTGTTGGTGTAGAACTGTTCTGGACAGTTGTAGTCAGCCAGTGTTCTATGAGCAGCTTGATCGTTAGCTTCCGGTTGAGCTAACTATCAGATTAAACCTTAATCATAACACAAAACAATACTCTTGCCAAGAGAGATCAAGTGTAGTACTTAGGGATCGAATCCACAGAGAACAATGGCAAACAAGAGAATTATTATTTCTAAAAATAAAGGTAGGTGATTATATATATTGGTAACCTTTAATCGCTCTAAGGAAATATTTCTTATTGGAAGGTGTAGATGCAATATGAAAATATGCTAATAGTGTAAATATGGAAATGTGATAATAGACTAACTAGATGCAAATGTAAATATGCTAGATCTACAGTTTTCAAGCTCAATGAATTATAGGGAATAAGAAAGACGAATATGTAAATATTCTAGAACTCAAGTATTAACTATTATGACCCTTTCAACTCCAACTCTCATATGCGAGCAAAAGGAAATACCATCGATCGACGACTAAGGCCTGATGTCGATCGGCGGTGAAATGATAAGGAAGTGTGAAATTTTTTTGATATGTTCACCAAGCTAATTAGACCAGCTCTCGCATGCGCCTAGCAACATAGTTCATTGGAGTCTATTCTGGCACAGAACCTACTCTCTTAGTCCTCCATGTCCTACTTTCGAGATCCTAGTTAGCTACTCTAGAATGGAAGCATTAAGCACAACTCAATTGATGGATATTAACTTAACCTAGCAATCCTACTTTTGGATAATCCATGATTGTTATCATTCAACCCTAAATCTAGTTGGTAACTAGTCAGACATAGTCAAAATAAGAATAATAATTTGAATATAATGCATAGATGAAATACTAGGGTTCCAATACAAATCTCCCTAAGGAGTTATGAATTTTCTCCCTAAATAAATCCTAAAACTATAATGGAGTGCTGGTGCACACACACGTACACACTTGCCTCCACACAGTTGCCACCAGTTCTGGTGTCATACATAGAGTATAATTGGACTCGTGTAATTGGATAATGTAGTTGGCTTCTTAACATCAAATCAAGAAAATCTACGATAACGGATAACATGCTAATTTTTTTTGGATATGTAACTAATCAAATAAGTTGTTGGCTTACTCATACACTTCTCCTTCAATGATATCGAAAACCTAAACTTGCAACCCAAACCTATACATACTAAACGGTAAGCACTAAATACTAAACCCTATATTCTTAACAAAAAAACAAACCCAAAAAAAAACCCCTAAACCAAAAATCCTTAAAGTTTAAATATTTTACCACAAACCTAGAACTCAAACCAAAAATAGCTTATCTAGGTAGTTTCCTTGCTAACATTTACGATAGATAATCTACAAAAACAATTATTTTAATGGTTTTGTTGCATGAGTAACTAAAGAAATAGGTTGTTAAGTATAATATGTTACTTCGCCTTCGTTTTTTCTAGCGAACCCTCTATGGAACACGTTTTTTTGTACCTTTAAACAATGTTTCATAAACGCTAAAACCTAATCCCTAATTAATAAATCCTTGTTCCTAAACACTAATAGAAAAAAACTATATCATAAGCTGTACAAGGTATACGCCTTGCTAACATAATTAGGTGACTTTATAAAAATGGTTGCCGGATATTTTAATTTTTAGTATGTCAAACTTAATAATTACATTCTCGGATGTCACAATCAAATAAATTTTCAATTTTCTTGAGATTTAGTATTTTTATCAATAAACATTGAAAAATAAACCCTTGGACCGTAAGCCCTAACCCAATAGGTTAGCTGAACCGTATATCTTAAGCCCTAAACCCCTAATACATTAACTCTAAAATCTCTTAAACCTTATATTACAAGAAAATAGGCTCGTGTAATACAATAATGTAGGTTGCTTGGTAACATTTAATACAAAAACTACGATAACGGATAACATGTTTTTTTTGGTTGTTGGATGTGTAACTAAATGAATAGATTGTTGGCTTATTCAGCCACTTCTCTTTCAACGTTACCGAAACCATAAACACGCAACCCAACCCCGTACATAATAAACCCTCAACACTAAATACTAACCCTACACTCTGAAAACAATCCTTAACCCTAACCTTAAACCATAAACTAAAAATACTTAAACTCTAAGCCCTTTACTACATACCTATAGCTTTAATCCATAAATAATTACTCTTAATACCGAAATTCAAAGATATCTTATTTAATCATAGCCACTAATCACTATATAGCCAAAATATACCCTAGCATATATGTTTTTTAGTTTACGTAATTGACTTTCTAACATCTAAGATAGATAATCTACCAAAAAGAGATAAGGGGTTAATGTTTTTATTTCATGTTAACCAAAAAAATAGGGTTGTAGGTATAATAATTCATTGAGCTTTCACCTTTTATAGAGTTGTTATAGAGGGATATGGGGCTATGGTTCAAGGATAATTACTTATGGGTTAGAGTTCTAGGTTTGTGGTTAAAGGTTTAGACTTTAAGAATTTTTTTGTTTAGGGTTTAATTTTTAGAGTTTGGTGTTGTGTTTAGATTTTAGGGTTTAGGGTTTTTTACATACTATTCAGTGTTTAGTATGTACGGTTTTGTGTTGCAAGATTAGGGTTTCGGTATCATTGGAAAGAAGTGGTTGAGTAAGCCAACAACTTATTTGTTTAGTTACACATCCAACTTATATGTTATCGTAGATTTTATGAATTTGATGTTATGAAGCCAACTACATTATCTAATTACACGAGTCTATCTACTTGTGATATAGGTTTCAATAAGATTTTAGAGTTAAGGTATTAAGGGTTTCAGGTTTAGAATTCAACTCAACTATTGGGTTAGATTTTACGGTCCAGAGATTTAGTTTTCATTGTTTAAGGTTTAGCTAATTAGGTTTAAGGTTTGGGGTTTACTATTTATAGTTTATGGTAATTAACCTCTAATCAGTTTTGTGGTTTAATGGGGAATGAGGTATCGAGGGTTTCACCTGTAATCAATTTACACTAATAGGGTTTTGCGTAAGTGTTTACTGTTTTTTTGTTTAGGGTTGACTATGTAGCGGATATGGTTTAATATAATTGATGTGCAGTTAGGGATTATGGTTTTTGGGTTTTAAGGTTTAAGGAGGGTTTAAGGTTTAGTGTTAAATGGCTTAGGGTTTAGTGTTAAAGGGTTTAGGGTTAATGTTTAGTATTTTTGGGGTTAGGTTTGACTTTGTAGGGTGATGATTTGTGTTTATAAAAACAATGTTTATAAGTATGAATAAATATATACCAGAAACGTTATCTAGAAAAGTGAAAGCGAAGTGAATTAGTGTTTTCAACCTATTTGTTTTTAAACATCCAACAAAAACATGAATTTTTTTCTTTTTTTTCCGTAGATTATCTATCTTAGATGTTGGCAAGGCAACTATGCTAGATAAACAACAGAAATGCCAGGGTCTAATGTGGCTATATAGGGATTAGGTTTTAGGGTTCTATAAGATATTGATGCATTTTGGTATTAGGGGTTACTATTTTTTGGTTAGGGTTCTAGGTTTTTTGTTAACGGTTTAATGTTTCAGGTTTTTTTTTGTATAAGGTTTAGGGTGTAGTATTTTGTGTTTAGGGTTTACTATGTACAAATTTGGTTTGTGTGGTTACGATTTTGGTATCATTGACAGAGAAGTGTTATGTGTTGAATCTAAGTGTTTGTGTTGAATTGGTTTTTGTAACTGTCTATTGCCCTAGTTTGTTGTTAAGTATGAATGAATCTTCAGAAAATTAAAAATTTTGAGACTACAACAACCGCCAATGTCTAAACCTTGTTGGGATTACGATATAGGGTTTAGGTTTTAGTGTTTAGGAACTATTTTTTTCTAATTAGGGTTTAGTGTTGAAGAAACAATGTTTAAAGGTATGGAAAGACGTGTTCCATAGACGTTTCTCTAAACAAGGTGAAAGCGTAGTGAAAACATTAACCCATTATCTTTTTTGTAGATTATATATCTTAGATGTTAGCAAGGCAAGTACGTAAACTTAATAGCCTATTTTTTTTTGTTGCACATCCAACAAAAATAAATAGCATGTTATTCGTTATCGTAGTTTTCTGTATTTAATATTATTAAGAAACCTATATTATCCAATTACACGAGCCTATTTGCTGGTGGTATAAGATTTAAGAAGATTTTTGAGTTATTGTATTATGGGTTTAGGGTTTAGGTTTTATGGTTCAGCTAACCTATTGGGTTAGGGTTTACGGTCTAAGGGTTTAGTTTTCAATGTTTATGGTTTAGCTAATTGGGTTTAAGGATTAGGGTTTACTATTTATGGTTTAGGTAATTAACCTATAATCAGTTTTGTGGTTGTATAGGGAATGAGGGTATATATATATGGTTTAGCATGTTATCAATTTATACTAATATGGTTTACCGTTTAGTGTTAGTGTTTGCTATTTTTGGGTTTTGGGTTAACTTTGTAGTTGATATGGTTGGCGTTTATGAAAATAGTGTATATAGGTAGAGAAAAACGTGTTTCACAGACATTTCTCTAGAAAAGTTGGAAGCAAAGTGAATTAGTATACCAAACACCCCATTTGTTTAGTTACAAATGCACAAAAACATTATTCTAAGACATTTTACAATTGCTACTGCCCTAGTTTATTGATAAAATAACCGGATCTCAAGAAAATTGAAAATTTAGTTGATTATGACATCCGAGAATTTAATTATTAAGTTTGACATACAAAAAATAAAATATACGGCAACAATTTTTAAAAAGTCACATAATTATGTTAGCAAGGCATATACCTTGTAGGGCTTACGATATAGTTTATTGGTTTTAGTGTTTAGGAACAACGCTTTATTAATTAGGGTATAGGTTTTAGCGTTGATGAAACATTGTTTAGAGGTACAAAAATACTGTTTCATAGAGGGTTCGTTAGAAAAGGTGAAAGCAAAGTAACTTATTACACTTAAAAACCTATTTTTTAGTTACACATGCAACAAAACATTAACATATTATTTGTTTTTGTAGATTATCTATAGTTGATGTTAGCAAGGCAACTAACTACGTAAGCTAAACAGCAGAGTTGTTATATAGGGACGAGGGGCTAGGGTTAAAGGATAATTATTTATGGGTTAGAGTTCTAGGTTTGTGGTTAAAAGTTTAGAGTTTTAGTATTTTTTTGTTTTGGGTTTGGTGTTGTGTTAAGAGTTTAGAGTTTAGTATTTAGTGTTTAGGGTTTAGTATATACGAGTTAGGGTTGCAAGTTTAGGGTTCGGTATCATTGAAAGAGAAGTGGTTGAGTAAGCCAACAACTTATTTGTTTTGTTACACATCCAACAAAGACAAATTAGCATGCTATCCATTATCAAGTGTTATATGTTAACATATATCTTATTTATTGAGGATCTGTCCACGCTTCACGCGAGAATGTTCCTATTAGTATGACGCTTAAAAAATATTTATATACTGTTTTGTATTTTTCATTCTTTATTTTTATTCTTTATATAATATGTATTATTTTATTTTCTAATTTTAATTATTATCAACTATTCCAATAGTGTTTTTGTAAGGGAATCAAATATTACTTTTTGCATGTGTTTGGCCATTTTTCCTACATTATTGTTCAATAAGAACAATGTGTCATAGTTGCGACTTGATTTGTTTTGGGCTTATTTGTGAAATAATCAAGAAAAAAGAAAATTGATTTTGTAGAGAGAAGGAAGAGAGATAAGAAGAGAAAAGAGGTGAGAGAGTATTATTTTGGCTAGTGAGTGAATTTTGGATTTTTTTGTGTTATACCATTCAATTTCCCATTTTTTTGGAGTTCTTTTTATGTGATCATTTTGCTTAAATTCATGGATTTAACATGTGATCTTATTGTTTTTTCTTCATGTTCTTATATGTTGTATAATTTTTTACATTGATTAATTATAATAAATTTAGTACTATATATACATGCTGTTATTTTAGACTTAAATAACTTAGCTTTGCTGTTTTTTTTTTGCCTTAACTTAGTTTTGTTCGTTTATAACATTAATACACACTTTTTGTTATAAATATTCATGTGGATGTTTATTATAGTACTAAAGGCCCAAAAACTCATATTCCAACAAGATCTAAAATCCTAGATTTTTATCCCTACATATATGTATCATTATCAATAGAATAATAAGAACAATCAATTCTCTTTATGTTATTAAATCCTAATTGTTCAGCACGAAATCCTAACCGCTAAGTAAAATCTAAAAAAAATTAGTTGACGTGCCCCGTTGTCTCCGCCTATCCACTAAGCTAAGTATTTCTTCAATCCATCATAGTTTAATTGATATGTTCTCTTATGCTTTAATGGAATACGTAAGCAAAGATATTCATTGAATATAATCCAACATGCTTTATATTTTTTCAATTTATATTAAATTTTATACGTGATAAATTGACTTTGCTTACTCCAATTCTTTATTCACCTGTGTTAAGATCTTTTGGTACCGTTTCATTCAAGTTTAAAAACATCTTTAATCTTCTGGTACATATGTATACGTCATGACTTTAGGCTTTAATGTGTAGTTAAATATTTTATGAGTTAGTATCGTTGTAGCCTGCATATCTATAAAAAGGGGTGCACGTTGTAGGAAGGGAAATTTGCGCTGTTGAGATTTGAATTATAAGAAAGTGAGAATGAATATCATTTTCTTTGAGGATCTAGATTTATGTGAAGTCAAAAAATGAAAGATCAAACTATGAGAGAAAACAAAGTAAGTAATACGAAACTGAGAGCAAAGAGAAGATGATCTTAAGAATAAAAGTAGTTACAACAGGTCGTAAAAGCTTCGGCTTCAAGAGCTTTCAGCGAGATCTATAGTTCTAACCATTTAAACTCTTAAATCTAGTTGAGTCACAGTCCGATAACGAAAACAAAATTGCCTAAAATTACCCTTGATTCGAGTTTATCCGTTTGCAGAGATATTTCCTTATCTTCTTGATCTTTGTGTTTATCTTAGAAAATTTGCATTTATCCTCCTTTTCCATGTTATTTATCTCGATTGAGGAAACCATCAGTGCATCTGGGTCTTTTCTCGAATTAAATCATAAGAGGACTTCGACGTATTTTGGCTGTCTCGGGCCGTTTTATGAATTCCCTGTTTTTACGATTATTTCTCGGAGAAATCGTTAGTTTGTCTGAAGTACTTATTTTTTTGTATTGTTTACCATTTGGATGTTTAAGAGAAAACATGTCACGCTTGATTTTATCATAAAGCGTCAAGGGAAAATTCGATCGAGACGAAACGAAAGGTATTTCGGTTCTTATGTCCCTTCTTAGATGGGGTTGGCTTTGTCTGTTCGGCGTTCCCAGGTTGTTTTCTTTTAAAGAATATTTTCATGGGAGTTTCTAGACGTTGATTTCGTCGTGACCATTTTTACCCAAACATTTAGCCCCCCAACTAACTAGAATTTTTTGTAGTGTTCTTCCGAGGTAGTAATAGGCGTAATAGTCGGGATCAATGGTTAGAAAGTCCATGAGTGAAATAAACTTTTTTCCGAAACCTGAAGTGAATTCCTATAAGTATAGGGTGAACTTTTTTAATTCTTACTTTCTCACCTTCATTTCATCAAAGGATTTTCCTTAATGTAGAATTTCTCTCTCTCTTTACTCTCTTTGTTATTGTGGAACCGAAATTCACACAGTCGATTTCCGTAAATTAAGGAAAGTTAAGACACCCTAACTTTCCCTGAGGTCCCGGATTCTTTGCGAGAGTCAACGACAAGTAATCGAGTAAACTTGGAAAACATG
>CAJHQQ010003299.1:0-46743 GCA_905132885.1 Moricandia moricandioides
CTATTCTATCCAATTTTTGTTGTCTAGTCTAGGAGCTTTGTCGTATATATCTATGATGTCGACATTTTCTACATCTCCGCCGTCGTCTTGGTCAATCGAACATACATCTCCAACGTCGTATGCCTTCACCATCATTTACATCTCTACCGTCATCTACGTCAGTGTCGTCTCGTTACCGCTTTGATTGATCCAATAGCTTTACATATCTCAAAACATAGATCTAATAACACACACATATATATATATATATATATATATATATATATATATATGTTTTGGGTAAACGACATATTCCCCACCATAAGTATCATATAGTAATAGTTCCACACAATCTTTCATGCTCGTCCAAATTACACACATTTTAAGTATATGAACATAATTGCACACATTATAAGTATATGAACCTATTTATCCCCATTTTTAAAGATCGAAACCCAAAACTACACAGACGAAGGTTTAGCTTGGTTTTGAATCTAAACCGATATGAAACTAATTAAACCACTTGGTATAGAACTGAAATTAAAACCCGACCGGACATGATATTCAAATAGAACCCGAACCAACATCCTATTAAAGAGTTGAGTCTAGTTGCATTTGTATATCACGTTTAGTCGGGTTTTAATTTCAGTTCGATACCAACTGATTTGATCGGTTTAACTGGTTTGATATCGGTTTAGACTCTAAACCAGTAAAACTAAGCTAAACATTCGTCTGTGTGGTTTCAAGTTTTGATCTTTAAAAATATGGGTAAATAGGTTCATATACTTATAATGTGTGCAATTAGGACGAGCATGAAAGATTGTGTGGAACTGTTACTATATAATACTTCTGGTGTGGAAATAAGTCGTTTACCCATATGTTTTAAAGCAAGTTCTCTCAACATATTATTTTGGGGAAATCGATTTTCATTTACTGAGTAATAGAATGTAAGAAGAGAAAAAAAGATAAAAGGAATCTTTGTGTTTTCCAAGCCGCACATTCAACAAAAGTGCTTAGGTGATGCTTCAGGGGTGGGGTCCACTAACACCTCCAAAAACCAAATCTTAAATCTCTTAAGACCATCAACAATGGTTTTGATTACCCTCATTTTCCCCTTTTTACATTCCACATCATTTTCTCTTTCTTCCACCTCATTTATTTAACATCCACTTCAATTTAAACCTATATAATGATTTGTTTTAAAAAATTCAACACCCTACCCCCACAACTTTTAATTCATATTATTTGTTTTTCTTATAATATAATAAATACATATTAATAATTGACTTAAAAATTAATATAACATAAATTTTAATAATATTTATTTTGAATTATTATACTTATATTAATTTTAAAAAAATACAAAAATAAATATTAATAAAACAATTAAAATTAAGAAAATATTATTGGGATCAATTTAACAAAAAAAGATTAAAACATTAAAATAGTTGATTATGATGAAAAATAACGGTTTTTTTCTGTAACCAAATGAAATAAATGTAGTCTCTATTTAAAGATAAAAAAAATCATGAATTTTGATATAATTTATATTTAAAAAAATTATTATATAATAAATACGTTTCAATTATTAGGTGAGGAAAAAAGAAGAAATCTGAACAGCCAATCAGAAAGTGACACATGGCGGATGTGGGTCAAAAAAAAAGTTTCAACCGTTGAAACTTTACAACGGGTGTTTATGCCATGTAGATTTACACAATATATCAACTACCCTATTGTAAAGGTTTCAACAGTTGAAACTCTTTATCAACATCCCCATTATCGATGGTCTAAATAAGCACTTATTTTACCTTGGTTCTAGCACTGTTCGCGGGCCCCGTTGATACGTGTTGGCCCGTAATTGTTTTAAAAAAAAACAGAAAAAAAAGTAAAAAAACAATAAGAATCCCATTTGGGATTCAAGGTTAAAGATGCTCTAATGTGATTGTGGGTAAAATATGTGGGCCACTACTCCTGATTTTAAGGTTTTACGCAAACCAAAAAATAAATAAAAAGAAACTAAAATACCTCTACGGATTATAAATGATGAGGGGTAGCAGAGTAATTTGAATTAGAGTTACTTTTTGTGTTAGAAGAGTTTTTTTTTGAAAAAAAAATAACTACCTTAGTGGTAATAACTGACCTAGAATGTAAATATAAATACATAAAGTGACATCCCATGTAAATCCCATGTAAATCTTTCTTCTTAGTAGGTATACAATTGTACATGATACTCAAAATGACAGTATGAAAGATATGATTCTCTCGGCGAGTGCGTGAGCAGGCGCATATGGCTTATACTAATAAATTATAGGTCCAATCTTCTAAATAACTCATTTTTTTTTTAGTTTTTGTTTTCAAAGTAGCACCTATAAATCGAAGTGACCAAAATAAGTTTTCCTAAAGGATTAAATGACAATTTAATCATAATTTATAAATTAAATTAATTATTTATAAAATATACAAAAATGAATATATATTAAAAATTTAAAATAAGAAATCAAAAATATATTTTTGAGTTTTTTCCATTTTATTTGTTTTGGAAAACAGTTTTTCTGTAAAAAATAAGTTTAGGAAGACCTACTTAAATATGTATGATATTTCCATAAATTTGAGTTTAGGAAGACGTTTTTGTACATGTGTGATATTTTCCTGAATTTTTACGAAAAAATCAGAATATTTTCATTAATGTGTAAATAGGCTTCTTGAATTTAACTAGCATGTCTATTTAAGAAGTTTTTCCTAAATGTGTATGTCATCTTCATGATACTCAATATTTAATATCTCTTAAAAGTTTACAAAAATGCTTTTCAATATGTTTAATATCCTTATATAATATAGATATCAAATTCACGAAGGTCTTCCAAAAATTTGAAGATGAATTTATGCATGTTTAAGAATATTTTATAAATATACATATAATTCAAATTCAATAAGGTATTCATAAATATATATATTCATGAAAATATTCCTAAATACACACTTAAAATATAATCTAAGTACACATTTATGAAAGTTTTCATAAATTTTATGAAGATATTATTAATATTTTCAATATATTTCTAAATTTTTGGAAGATCTTATACTTATTAGGAAACTTTTCTTAAGGAAGATATCATATACATTTAATATTTCTTCCTAAATTCAATTTCTGGAAGATATCCTACATACTTAAGAAGGTTTTCATAAAAAAAATTATATAATAATTAACTAAATGTTTTTTTTTTGAAAAAGTTAAAAAAATATAAGGATTCAATTTTTTTTTTAAAAAGGAATCCGATTTTTCTGAAAATAGATATATTTAATTTTTCTATTTAAATTTATTTATTTAAATTATTTTTATATTTTAATATATATATAAAGTAGAGATATAATTTTTATTTACCTCTTCAATAAAATTTATTTTGCTCATTTTAATCCTTGTGTGCTATTTGTGATAAAGTATTTACAGCAATCAATGGTTATTTAGTAAAATAGGTATATTCATTTTGGAAATAAAGTTCATCTTGACCAATAATTTAAATAAAGAGAAACGAACAACTCATCAAGACAAAATAAATGCAAAAAAATAATAACTAACTAAGTGATTATGTGCGTGCATGCGTAAAGTAAAATTTATATAATAACTAGGGGTGTGTCTGCGCTTCGCGCGTGGTTCTACTATTTTTTGGTTGAATGTGTAAAGGGTTGTCGACCTGTATTTTGTGTGTTTGGTACCTAGTTTGAATGTAATGCAATTGTGCATTTGAACTTTTTGTTATCTGTTCAAATGCTGCGTCAACTGGTGGTTAGGGTGTTATCATGTTTGCATATAGTCATTGTTGTTAAATTGAGAGTATGAATTTTAATCTTAGGTTGCTATATGGTGATCTCGAAATTTTTGTTGGCCTTGTAGAAGTGTTTCGGTTGAGGGGCTATATAGATGGTTGTTTCGATTGTGTAAGACTTGTTTAGCTATATCTGAATTATGTTCTGGAGCTGAATGTTTGATCCTAGTAACCCATCTGAGTTTGTATTTTATATTAGTTAGTTGGTTGGCCTTTCTTTGGATTTTGTTTCTTTGTATGTTTGGTTGAGAAATTAGTTGAGCCCACAGTGGTGATGTTTATGTTACCCTGCCGTTAATGTGTCTGTTGTCATGGTGTTGTTTGGTTGCACGTTAGTGACGACGACGGTAAGAGAATGATGGTTGATTGGGTAAAAGGATGATGGTTGATCGAAGGATTAAAGTGGATTATTGCTCTGTTAGGCGTAGACGTTGTTTGTACCTGTTGAAGTTAAATTATTTAGTCATTATGTGACATTCATTATCTCAGAAGCTCCTCATACTTGTAGCTACCGACACAAGAAACTTTTTTTAAAAAAAATTAGCAATGCTCTCCACAAGTTCTGACCTGTATCATCACCACATGATCAAAACACTAATATCAAAACATTTCTAAGAAAATACAGACTACAGTGGAGATATTCCAATGTAGCAGTGGAGAAAAAAAATATTAAAAGGAAACTATAAATTATTAATAATTAAAAGTGTAAATTGCCACAACATTCTTTCACGCTTCTATATCATTGACGAATCTTACATTAGGCAGTTTTGATAGCATACATTATCAATGTCATACATATGCCCCGCCGAAAGATATGATTGCTTTCCATGATGATGAGGTATGTTATGATGGTTGATGATTAATATATGAAGATGATCATGATGCTGAGGATTCACTCACCGGTTTCTTTGTTGAAATAGAGGTTTAGGGTTGAGAGGCTGAAAAGTCCCTGCCTCATTGTTTGCTTCCACTTGTAATTTCCATTTCTGCGATCTCAAACAGCCTAACCCCAAATAAACATTAAACAACATAGTAAAAAGTATGCTTTGTTTTGTTCCAAATGGAACTGCAAAATTGCAGTGAAGTGATTTTGGTCCTATGTACCTCCTCAAAGTTTTCAAGTTCCATGAACTGCTCTATCTGCTGAGCAATGCTTTCCTCTAACAATAATGGAGCTTTTTCTTACTTAAGCCTCAGATTCTAAAAATATTCATGATTCGTAGGTTAGAAATAACTCACAGTATTGTTCACTGCATCGGCTGTAAGAACATCCTTCCCATTTCCACCTCAATCTCAATCATTGATGATATCTGAAGATAGCCGGAAATGAAAACAATCTTTTAATCAACAACAACATGAAGTATGTTTTAAACCTCTAAAAAGGTGTTTCATTGTTTTCTTACTCTAGCATAGCTATCAATCAGCTCAATCCTTCTCTTCATGGAGTTTTTCAGTATAATAACATAACAACTTTCGTTTATTTGCAATGGTGTAAAGGCTTGCCTTGTCTACAAGAACCAAATAAATTCATCTTTACATATATGACTGACATAACATTAGCACAGACAAAAGATGAAAGAAGGAAGCCGAAACCTCAAATAGGAGCTTAATTATGCGTTTGATATGAGCACAAGCAGGACCTTTTCTTATTCTGTTGATAAACTGAAGCCACTTGGTGTCGTTGAACTTGACAGGAGGTGCAGGCGCCTGTTACACAAACCCTAAACCCCGACCACCACCACCACCGCCAAGTGATGTCCTCCCTCCGCCACCAAGCGGTTCCTTCCGCCGCCATTAATGGCTGAAGCTGCGGCTATGGAAGTTTTCTTCAAATCTTAAATGGTGACGTAGTTCTTATGTATATTACCCATCATCCCTATGTTTTTCTCTCTCCTGCACTCGCTGATATACTGGAGAAAACAGAGGCGTTTATGCTTACAAGGTGGAGGAGTGAAATTTTTCAGAATTAAGAGGATGATGTTCATGAGATAAAGACTAACCTTTTTATATGTGGATATACACAGGTTGGAAGAGGAATAAGAATCATTGAATGATTAATAGTGCTTGTCGTGGGTCGTATGAGTAAAGATGGTTCTTAATGGCTAAGAATCAATGAGTCCGTAACGTTTGGATGAGAAGAAGCTCAAACAAACCGACGCGAACGAAGCTCGACCCAAAGACTCCTCACGAAGATTCATCTCTCACAACCTCTTGAAACTCCATTGATAGCAGTTGTTTTTCACGGCGATGGCTTCATCTCACGAATCAGGATTAACTCTTAAACGCTAGATGTCGTGTGAATAAGCTGTTAACCTTTTGATCGGGCTGAGCTATTTCCTTTACAAAACATAATAACCAAAGACCAAACCCATATAATATAAATGCGTTTGAAACAAAACGCAACGAAATTTTTTAATAGAGCGACACGTGTCACTAAAAACCCAAATGGAGAGAAAAAACTAAACTTTATTGTTATAGATAATTATTAATATTAACTATGATCGTTCAACCATTATGTCATAAGTCCCCAAACGTATAGTTATGGATCGTCAATATAAGTATGGCTATGTTTGCTGATATTTGTCTTTTTAAACCTATTTAATTCATTGAGCTTCGATGATATCATCTAGATATAATAATTTACCATCTCACTTCAATATGAAGAATTGTATTTCTAAAATGATATGATTAAATAACTTTTAAGATCTGCGCTTCCACAAAATGAATATTAATTATGTATTCTAATTATTTATACATATTATTATTTATTTTGTGTTCATTTACGTATTATGCAATAATAAATATATTGAATAATTGAGAAACAAGTACCTATTACAAATATAATTTAATTGGAGTAAAAAATAAGTAAAAACAATCCCTATTTTTATTTACAATAATTTTTGTTGGTAAAAAAATTATTTATTTATTTATATGGTATATAATTCAAAGTAGTGATATTGACACACACATATATGTAATATTTTATTATCAGTATTTATTAAATAAGTCTTCGTACTCATATGATTTTAATAATATTTTTAGATTTGATATAGCAAAAATATTATTTTTATTAATACGAATATTTATTAATTAATGCTTCCTACTCAATACAAATTTTAAAATTAAATTCTTATGTAATATATATATGATATATATTTTATTTAAATTATATATATATATATATATATATATATTTAATCTGAATATATATTAATTGATGCTTATATTTATATGATTTTAGGATCATTTGTATCTTGTTACAAAAAAAAAGTTAAACCCTTGATCATAAAAGTTTCAATGTGGAATTTTAACAATTTTATTAATTTATAATCGCTTAAAATTTTCAAAATATAGCATATAAGAAAAAATCTAAATTTCGTATTATATAACTAATGTTATTATTTAATTTATTTTGATAATTTAAAATTAAACAAAAATGATGGAGGAACAAAAAAATGTTATCAAATTTTTATTATTTAAAATCAGTTCTTTTTTATTTATTAATCAGTAATTCTGTAGCATTTAGTTAAGTTAGAATGATGAAGAAGATTTTTATGGTAATTTGGAATCAGATGAACACCAAATCTCAAGCATGTACAGTGAAGAATCAGATTTTATTAATTTTATATCTTTGGATTTATATTTTCTAGCATATATATTATTGAAAAACTCCTCTACTATTTTAGTATTCATATTTTTTGATTGTGACATCAGTTATAAGTATATTTATATATATATATATATATATATATATATATATATATATGCTTACGTCTAATGTTTAGGCGTTTGGTATATTGTTTTGCGCTACGTGAGAGCACAAACACATAGCGTATTTAGAACACTAAATTTTACTAAAACTTTTCTTCATATGAAAAGTACATTTTTGGGTTTTTTGCAAAAATAACTCAATGTTGTGAATCTTGTGTCCTTTAGAGGTTACTCGACAAGAATCTAAGTTAGAGAGATGGAGAGTAGTCAGCTAGGGTTTTATGTCTAAAGCCTTTGTATTGCTTTTTATAGAATGTATTGTTATTGTTAAGTGTTATTAATCATAAGCACAAAGGGGTATATATATATATATATATATGAGTCTTTTGGCCGACATGCCCACATCACATACACAATGTGGGACAAGTAAACAAGGCCCAAAAGTCGGTTGGTCTAAGTCCTAAGTGGGCTGGCCCATCCGTGTAACATATGGGCCGATTGGTAAAACTAGATGATCCCACTTATGTGCATTCCCGAAACCGCTGTTTCACAACACTCCCCCTGAATGCAATAACCGTCTAGGGTTCGCAAATGCGTTTGGTATACTGCCTCGTTAAAACCTTTCTATGGTAAACCCAAAACCCAATGTGGTAAAAGGGAAGTCATAGACAGGAAAAAGAGTACAGCCGCATTACTCCCCCTGAAGTGATCATCACTGAAGGTTCTTCAATGATCGCATACCAATCTGGAACATGAGCTTCTTGAGCGTACAAGTTGGTAATGCCTTGGTGAAGAGGTCGGCCGAATTCTCACTGGATCGGACCTGGAGTACCTTCATCTCGCCTTCTTTCTGTAGATCATGGGTGAAGAAGAACTTGGGTAGAACATGCTTTGTCTTGTCACCTTTGATGTAACCATTTTTGAGCTGGGCTATGCAGGCCGCATTGTCTTCATAGATGATGGTCGGTTTTTCTTTCTCGTCTGTGATCCCGCACGATGATCGTATCTGATGCGTCATAAGTCTCAACCAACACACTCTCTGCTTGCTTCATGGATGGCCAATATCTCTGAATGGTTAGATGAGGTTGCCGAGATGGTCTGCTTGACTGATCTCCATGAAATGGATGTGCCTCCATAGGTGAAAACATAACCTGTTTGAGACTTAGCAGTATGTGGGTCGGATTGAAAACCTGCATCAGCAAAACCAATCAAACTTTCTTTGTTTTGGTTAGAGTAAAACAATCACACATCCTTAGTTCCTCGTAGATATCTTAGGATATGTTTGATCCCATTCCAGTGCCTTATGGTCGGACATGAGCTGAACCTGGACAAAAGACTTACATCAAAATAGATGTCAGGTCTAGTATGAGTAGTCAAATACATTAAGGCACCAATGGCACTAAGGTAAGGATACTCAGGACCGAGAACCTCTTCATCCTCTTCCTTAGGTCTGAACGGGTCAGTTTCAAGACCGAGGGATCTTACAACCATAGGACTGCTTAGTGGATGACAATTATCCATCTTAAACCTTTTAAGAACCTTTTCAGTATATGTCTTTTGGTGCACAAGGATTCCATCTTTAAGATGTTCAATTTGCAGTCCCAGGCAAAACTTGGTCTTCCCCAAGTCTTTCATCTCAAATTCACGTTTGAGGTATGAAACTGCTGAGGCAATTTCATCGGCCGTTCCGAGTATGTTGAGGTCATCGACATACACTGCTATGATCACATAGCCACGGCTCGATTTCTTAATGAATATACATGGGCTTACTTGATCAATCTTGTAGCCCTCTTTCAGTAAGTATTCACTTAACCGATTGTACCACATCTGACCTGACTGCTTCAAGCCGTACAAAGCTTTGTTAAGTTTAATGCAATGCTGTTCACGAGAACCTTTAGCATGCTTTGGTAATTCTATACCATCTGGTACTTTCATGTATATTTCATTATCCAGTGGACCATATAGATATGAGGTTACTACATCCATTAACCGTAAATCGAGATTTTCTCGTATGGCCAGACTAATCAGGAATCGGAATGTCGTTGCATCCACCACTGGAGAATAAGTCTCCTCATAATCGATTCCCGGTCTTTGTGAGAATCCTTGTGCAACTAGTCGGGCCTTATACCTCACGACTTCACCGTTTTCATTTCTTTTCCTCACAAAGACCCATTTGTAGCCCACTGGCTTTACAGCATCTGGTATTCGGAAAATAGGACCGAACACCCCTCTCTTCTTAAAAGAGTTTAACTCCACGTTGATTGCTTCTTTCCATTTAAGCCAATCCTTTCTTTGCATACAATCGTATATTGACGTGGGTTCTCGATCCTCATCATCATGCGTGATGATCTCAAGTGCTACTTGGCATGCGAATATATCATTCATGTCGACATGTTTTCTGTTCCATTGTTTCCAGACACGGTGTAATTAGTTGAGATCTCTTCATTGTCCGGAGGTTCAGTACCCTGAGCCTTGGCGTCCCAAGTCCCATTAGGTACCTCAGCACTCGTACCAATGCTCATGTCTGCGGATTCTGGTACATCCGGAATGAGTCCAGACGTTGGTTTCTCCATGTCCCGGAGCCGCGGGACAGATGGTTCGACCACATCGACCAGATCCTTGTGCCCCTCGCCCACGGTCTGTTTTGCACTTTTCTTAGTCATGCGTGGGGCCTTATTTTTGGAACCAATTGGTCTTCCACGCTTGAGGCGTGTCCTAGACTCAGTAGCCACTTGGTTATGTCCTTTCTGGACATCCAGTCTTATTGGTGCATTAGCAGCTGGAATGTAAGACTTAGTCATTCTGTTTGGGTCGGTAAAGGAATCAGGAATTTTATTAGCTAGCTCTTGAAGATGTATAATCTTCTGAACCTCAAGATCGCATGCTTGAGTTCGAGGATCCTGCCATATGATGGATGTGTTATTCCATGTGATTTCTTTCACCAGTCTGCTATTTTCTCCCCCTAATGTCGGATACTCAGATTCCATAAAGTGGCAATCTGCATACCTGGCCTTAAATAAATCACCCGTGGTTGGCTCAAGGTATTTTATGATTGAGGGAGATTCATATCCGACATATATTCCCATCCTCCTTTGAGCTCCCATCTTAGTTCTTTGTGGTGGAGCAATTGGATAATAAACGGCACATCCAAAAGTCTTTAGATGGGAGATGTATGGCTCTCGACCCGTTAAGAGCTGGGATGGCGAATATCTATGCTCATTGGACGGTCTGATGCGTATTAACTCCGCAGCGTGTAAGACTGCGTGACCCCAAGCTATGGTCGGTAAGTTACTTTTCATGAGTAAAGGTCTAGCAATCATTTGGATCCTTTTAATAAAAGATTCGGCTAGACCATTCTGTGTATGGACATGTGCCACGGAGTGTTCAACTGTCACCCCATGGACAAACAGTACTCATAAAAGGCTTGGGAAGTAAATTCACCAGCATTGTCAAGACGTATCGTCTTTAAAGGAAAGTCTGGAAAGTGTGCTCGCAACCTGATGAGTTGGGCAAGTAGTCTAGCTAAGGCTAGATTTCGTGTGGATAATAAACACACATGTGACCATCTTGTGGACGCATCAATGAGTACCATGAAGTACCTAAATGTTCCACTAGGTGGATTGATTGGTCCACAGATGTCACCTTGAATCCTTTCCAGAAAACCGATTGTTTCCTTTGACACTTTGACTGGTGACGGTCGGACCTGAAGTTTCCCTTGCGCACATGAGGTGCAAGCATGATTTTTAGGGATAACCCGTCTCCCCCTCAGGTTATGACCGATTGAGTTTGTAACGAGTCTACGCATCATCCCCGTTCCAGGGTGCCCAAGGCGGTCGTGCCACAAGTTGAAATTCTGCTTGATTTCTTTGCTTATAGTAGCATTGGCTTCGACCGCACTGATCTTGGCATAGTAAAGACCAGTGGCCATAGCTGGTATCGTCTCCAAGACCTTTTTCCAGTCATGGTCGAGTTCGTATATATTCAAGAACTCTTTGGCTCCTTCTCCAATTGTCTCAATGTGTAATCCATTCTTGCGAATGTCTTTGAAGCTTAAAAGGCTTCTCATTGAATTGGGAGAGTATAATGCTTCATCTATTTCTAGATGTGTTCCGTTTGGCAACAAAACTTAAGCTGGGCCGTAGCCTTTGATAAGTGACGATACCCCGGCTATTGTGTTTACTTTGGCATCTTTCAATGTTAGATCAACGAAGAATGCCCTATCCTTTAGAATAGTGTGGCTTGATCCACTGTCAACCACAAGTGTTTCCATACTTCCTTTCATTCTAAACAATTAAAATATAATCTAAATCATGCATATATTATAAATGAAAGGAATAACAAGGTTTCATAGAATAAAAACAACTTTTTTAAAAAAATAACGAGCCTAAACACCAAAACATCATTCGGTTATTGCTTCAACATGTCTGAAGTTTCATGATCCATAGGATCGTCTTTGCCTTGATCAGTCTCGTGATCTGTAGGATCATATCTATCGTGATCATAGTCACCCTCATCATCCTGATATATCATGTGGGCCTCAGCGTGCTTGCCTTTTAAACTCTCTTGATAGAGATGAATCAGATGCTTAGGGGTACAGCAATTCTTTGCCCAATGGTTATCCATACCGCATCTGTGGCAAGCCGAGGACTTAGGATTCTGAATCCTTGAAGATATCCCAGAACTTTTGCCTTTGCCATGTCCATGAGTGGACCGGCTTGGACAATCATAAGGGGTAGGACGCCCTCTGTTTTGGCTACCACGTCCACGTCCTCGCATATGACCTCTGCGGTCGCGTTCTCGTCCACGTGAGAAACTGCGATCCTTTCGGTCATAACGGACATGGTTTGCCTCTGTATCATCCATAGGCTCGGCATTATGTGCCTCTGGGATCGGCTTAGTACCTGGGGGTCTAAGCTCACTGTTCTTCAGGAGCAGCTAATTGTTCTGTTCAGCAAGCAATAGACAGTGAATGAGTTCACTATAGGTCTTAAAACCTTTCTGTCTATACTGTTGCTGGAGCAACATGTTGCTTATGGACATTGTCTGGAATGTCTTTTCAAGGAGCTGCGTATCAGTAACAATCTCGCCACATAGCCTTAATTGTGAGACTATTCGGAACAAGGCTGAGTTGTACTCGTTCACGGACTTGTAGTCCTGAATCCTAAGGTGTATCCACTCATAGGTCGCCGCTGGATGAACCAGGGTCCTTTGATGATCATATCTCATCTTGAATTCTTTCCATAGTTCATATGGATCATTCACCGTGAGGTACTGAGCTTTCAAGCTTTCCTCTATATGATGTCGGATGTGCATCAGGGCTTTTGAGTTTTCTCTGCTACTGGCTTCGTTATCTTCAATGATGCAGTGCTCTAGGCCTTTGGCTCCGAGAGATATCTCAACATCTAATGCCCACTGCAGGTAATTGTCACCTTTGACACTGAGGGGTGCAAAGTCCAGATTCGTGATGTTTGGCATCTGAAAATGAGTTTCAGATCGTTTAGGACTTATAATACCACATCTCTTGTCCATTTAAAATCGTATTGAAAACAGTTTGAAAACCGATTGGACAAGCAAACGGTCTGGTTGTACGTATTGGTACGCTCCATCGACCCATGTGGTTCGTGGTCTATCCGTTGATACGGGTCATCGACCATCCGTGATCTAAACGTACATGGTACGCATCATCGATCGTTACGGATCATGGTCTAGCCGTACCTGAGGGTAGGCATCATCGACCGGATTGGACCTTGGTCTATCCGCATGGTGCGGGTGATCGACCGTTTGTGGTCACGGTATGACCGCTGTTCGTGGTTCGTACGGATCACTGCGGGTTCGTACTGAGTGGTACGTGATCGGTCGTATCGCATGGTACGTACCGTCTGTCATCCGCGTTCGTGGTCCGTTAGTACCGCATGGTATGTACCATCAGTGGTTCATGCCTTAATCGCGGGTCGTGGTTCGTTTGGGTTACCGCGGGTTCGTACCTTATGGTACGTGATTGGCCGTGCCTGTCTTTCGTCGGCGTTCGTACCCGTCCGTACTGCACGGTACGTACCACTGACCATTCGCGGTTCATGGTCTAGCATCCTCGACCATAGGTCTAGCATCATCGACCAGTGTGTCTAACATCATCGACCAATAGGTCTAGTATCATCGACCAAAGTATAAAAACAAACTTTCTTTAACTAATCTAGGAGTTTTAGATTTAGACCTAGAAATTTTATAAATTTGGAAAGTTTCCATTTTAGAAAGTTTCCTTTTCTGGAATATTTCCTTTTTAGGAAAGTTTCATTTTTAGGAAAGTTTGGGTTTTAGGTAAGTTTAGGTTTTTATGTAAGTTTACATTTTAGGAAAGTTTCCATTTCTGGGAAGTTTCCATTTTGGGAAAGTTTCCATTTCTGGGAAGTTTTCTAATTTGGTAAGTTCGGGTAATTTTAGGTAAGTTTCTATTTTAGGAAAGTTTCCTTTTCTGATTAGGTTTTCCTTTTATAATTAGGTTTTCCTTTTCAGAATAGGTTTCCTAATTTGGATTGATTTAGGTTTTCTTTTTTGGATTAGGGTTTCCTATTTAGGTTAGGTTTTCCTTATTAGAACTTATCTAGGTTTTCCTTTTCTATTAGGGTTTTAGGTATTTTCGATTTTCAGCCGTCAAGCAATGAATCTAGCAACCTAATGATTCTTATCTATGGCGAGAAAAAAAGCAAACCGAAGCAATTCTAGCAACAACCCTAAGCACAAATCGATTAACCTCAACATGGATTAGAAGACATACCTTAATCCTTGATCGATTTTCTCCTTGGGTTTCCTCTTGGGAACCTTAAACAATCAATCAAAGTAAGATACAGGAAGTTAGTTCTTAGATCTATAAGAATAACAATCGAATAGACTTAAGAGAGAGAGAGAGGTTCGCCGATTTGGTTCCGGGTGGTGTAGGGGTTGAGCCGGCTTGTATGAGCTTCGAACTAGGACTCGAGGTGGGTGGTTTCAGAGCAGGATCGTGCTGATAAAGTGTTGTGAATCTCGTGTCCTTTAGAGGTTACTCGACAAGAATCTAAGCTAGAGAGATGGAGAGTAGTCAGCTAGGGTTTTATGTCTAAAGACTTTGTATTGCTTTTTATAGAATGTATTGTTATTGTTAAGTGTTATTAATCATAAGCACAAAGGGGTACATATATATATATGAGTATTTTGGCCGACATGCCCACACACATACACGATGTGGGACAAGTAAACAAGGCCCAAAAGTCGGTTGGTCTAAGTCCTAAGTGGGCTGGCCCATCCGTGTAACATATGGGCCGATTGGTCGAACTAGATGATCCCACTTATGTGCATTCCCGAAACCGTCTGTTTCATAACACTCAAAACTTAAAGTCAAACACAAAACTAACCCATGATTTTTTAAAGTTTTCATTTGTCTTATTCACCCCAAAAGTTCTTCTTAGGTACAAAAATGCAATTACTTTTTTTTTTTAAAAATGAGTATTTTACTCTATCATCCTCATCTTCATCAAGTATTTACAAATATGCCATTACTATCAATACACCAACCACCATGAACAACCAATTTGAAGCTCTTAATGCACATAAAAATCAGTTTTTAATCGTCTTATTTCATTTCTTATGCTCAAAAACTAAATATTTTTTCACTTTCTCTCTATATTCATCTTAAAAATTCAAGATTTTGATTTAAGCTTACGATTCTTGGTGGGTCGCTTTCTTTTGAGCTTATGTGTAATTGGAGAAGAGTTATGTGTGCTAAGGAAATTTTCTCACTATTTTAAGGTATGAAATCAATTTTTTTCCATATTTTTTTGCCCAGATTTTAAATGCAAAAGTCCTTATTTTAATTTATCATTTATATACTTATACTTAAGAATAATGCAATTAGCAGTTGCGTCCTTAGAATTGAATCTTAACCTGAACCACTTAACTCATTTTCTACAATAATTTATTTACAATTCCATACAAAATCTACATATTTCGTTCTGAATTCGGTACGAACCGGAAGTAGGCACAAATTTATGGTGAGTTATTTGAAAGACGTTTATAAATTGATCAAAAGATGATGAAAAGGAAAAAAAATAAATCTTTCAGAGCTTAGAACTCTTCAAGGACTATTAAACCCATGTAAACCTTAGTTCTTGTGCTTGGAACCTTAGTTCTTTTGTTGACTTCTGCGTGTTTGTCCATGTCCTCTCTTCGAACTAAATATTCTCCTTTTATAGCTGATTTCTTTTCTTTTCCTTCTAAGTTGGCGTATTCCTTTGTCGTTTACTCATCGGGCCGAGTTTAGTTTACTTGATAGGATTTGTTTAAGGGATGTAATCCATGTAGAATTTTGATAGAATTATTGAGTCATCTGTGTTTCTAAGATTTCTTTTTCTTTGAAAAACACATCATAAAAACTTCCATTATAAATTACATCTTTTTTTGTTCTTATTCATAGAGACCATTTACTAGTCTCTATCAAATCATTCATTAATTTTTATCTTAATATGTCAATATGACTAAAGTTATAAATTCTATTATTTTCATTAATTATTAATTTATCAGATTATGTTTAGGGTATGTAATATGAAAATGGCCTTCTTCATTTATTTTCTTCAAATTATTAAAAATTAATATGAAGTAGGATATGATATATGTGTAGGATGATTTGTTATTATTAAATTTTTAGATCGTTTTCCCATTTTTTGTGAAAACAAAAAAAAATTGACTATATTATATTCTAAGGAATACATTTAATTATAAGTTATAGACTCGACTTTGACTTTGAAAATTTATTGTCCTTATATATATGAAAAATTTAATTCTAAGGAAGAATATATTAATTTTAAAAACATATATAAGGATAAGCACAATTGAATAAATTTACATAAAACATTCAATGTTTTTTAAAGAATATCATTAGGCTATGAGGCTAATCAGCCGATCGGATTTTATAGTGGACCTTTGTTGGCTTCAAGATTAGCCTCATATGCTGTTTGTTTTGGGTTTATAAAATCGTAGTACATCTCTTTTTAAAAATGCATAAAGCAGCTATACACAGAGATGGAGAGAAAGAGTATGAGTTGTCATCTCATTTTTGGTGCTCAGCGGATCGCGATACTTCTTATTGTGTAAGATGAGAGTGTTCGAAGGTTTTTATGTTCACAAATTTTCATAAACAAACAAATATAAACGAAGGGACATGTTTTTGAATCTCGTATCGGGTTTCTTGGTCATTTGAGACCAGTGTTTTGGGTTTAGGGCAAGACCTAGGCTTACTATCAGTTTAGGTTTTTCGATGACTGTTCCGCCTTAAATCATCCATTGCGGTTTCAACCTGATTCCGTTTCCATTTTGAAGTCTGCGAAAATTTCTTGGCTGATGTGACTTGCATTGATCGAGAGTCGAGCATCTCTCCAAGACAAATCTCTGACCGTGGAAAGATTCATTGTAAGATACTGACCAAAATTTTTGATTTCTTTTATAGCGCGCTATTATCCTTGTGTCGGATTTTTGAGAGCATATCTCTATGGAGGATATGGCTAAGTCTGTTTAGAACGTTAGAGTTTGTTTGTTGTGATTAACAACAAACGGAATTGTAAGTGTTATAGTTAAGTTTGAGTCTTCACGAAGGGTGTGCTTTTGAAAAGATGTTAGTGTGTGTGACTTTTCAAATTTCCGAGATAACACTTTCATAGATATTTTATGTTGGGATGGCATGACGTCTCCTTTGACCTTTTGGTCAAGAAATACTTTGGTATGTATCAGAGGGTTCGCAGCCAAAGTTTGTTTTTATAGCAAACTAATCAAAATCGCCTTTCATATAGAAATTTTCTATTTGTATGTCACATTTCTGTTTGAAACGTTTGCAGGCTTAGAGATTTTTATGCAGTGGCGCAAAGGTTTGACTTGACCTTGTGGCCGAGAAAAGTTTTGGTTTGTTTGCAGATGTTTCACAGATAAAACTATTATTTTTGTTTAGATGTTAAATTATTTGATTTGTTATTGAGGTAGCATGGCCAAGGGGTCGCGTAAATATGTCCTTGGGAAGAAATGTTTTCCTTCACTGAGCTTTGTGAAGGGTTGGAATTTCGAGATTTATTTCATGTATTTTTAGAGAGGATATTTCTTATAGCTCTAGGATCTTTTTACGAGTATTTTCTCGTATATCGTGTTTTACCAGTAAAACATTGCGGACTTTAAGTGATTTGTGGAGCTTCTAGAACTTGGTCGATTGCAAAAAAAAAATCATATTTTTCATTAACTGTTTGGTTGTTAGAACTGAGACTTGTTATGAAGACTTATTGTATAATTTTTTTTTTTTGGTTATACGAAAGTTGTTTGTGTAGTCATCAATCAGCGTTTTTAGCCAAATTGCAGATTTTTCATTTAGCAGTTCAATAATTAGGTGGTGATTTTGTTGTTCAAATGTTTGGGCTTGGAGTGAAAGTTGTTAGCCGTAAAGTCAGGGGCGTTTTTGGTCGAGGATTAGACCATGATGATTTTGTATTAGTATTAAGGTCATACTAGTCTAGAATTTTCCTCAAAGGAGATTCCGAGTTCTTGTTTGGGATTTTAGGAAAGGCGCATTAGATGATGGCCAAAGATCTTTTGTTGAGATTGACATGCTGAGTATGCCGGAGTTTTCAGCGTAAGGTGGCCTATGTGGTAAAAGACGATTTTCAACTTCAGGTTTCAGTCATATGATAAGTGTTTCGTACAATGCCTCCTTCAATCGTACGAAATTTGTTAACGTATAACTTTGTTTTAGTCATGAAAGTCTTTCTAAAAAGGCTTTGTATGAAAAATGTTTTCTTTTTGGTCCAAGGAAAACAAATCCTAAGAGGCTTGATACTGAATCAGTTGGGAGTTAGTCACAGGATGATGGCCTGATCGGATGTAACCGAGAGGAGTGAGGGGCAGAGGCCAGCGAGAGGTAAGGCTAAAGGAAGAGATATATTAGATTGTAGTGCGTAGAGATAAAGTTTAAATTTGTTGTCAAAAGAAGAAGCATACTTCTCCGTCTTTGGCTATATGAAAATTGTCTGAAACACTTCTTCGTTAAAATGTTGCGTTCATTTTTTAAAGTTGCCTTGTATAACTCGTTCTGATAACCAGGATGTTTCATGTAAGTTTTACAAGAAGGGCTTCTCGTAGAAGTAAATAGAGTGTGCTGCTCGCAGATTACTCATGATGTTTGTGAGTGAGGATTAGGTTCTCCTTATTCCCGTTTTCATATTGCAATGTCATTGTGCATGTATCGATATTTTTCCCGTAGGTTGTTCCGTATAAAATTATTTAGTTATACGAAAGTAGTCAGTGACCTGTTTTATGAAGACTATGAAGCAGAGTTTTGCCAGAAGATGTCGAAGTAGCAATGTTTCTGCAGACTTTACGAGAAATTTTTTCGATCTGATTTCGATCTTTGGGTGAAAGTTTCTTCGAGTCACTCATGGATATTACCAAATTTTATTTTTTAATGCTCTTTGCGAGAAACATTTCATGGGGTTTTTGAGAGGAATTCTCATGACATAATATTTTTCATGAGCGGAACAAACCGGTCAACCAGTGTAGATCTATTCAACGAGTGGGCCGAAAGTGTTCCCTTTGTTTTGCTCGCTGCTACTTATGTTCTCGATTTTGATTTGTCGCAAATGTTTTTGATGATTTTCCGTGACTTTTTAATCCAACGGAAATTGGAAGCAATGATTTTGTGTTTGAAGATGTCTCGTATAATTTTGATTTTTATACAATTTTTTTTGTTAAGTTGAAAAGGTCCTCATGATTTTAGCTAACAGTCGTATATTAGTCCGATGTTGGTACCATTTGTCTAAACGGGTGACTGCGATAAGAGATGCTTTAGAATTTGTGAGACTATGTTTTTGTTGGTTTTGGCTATGTCACTAGTGTTTAGATGAATCTTAGATTGTGGTTTGCCTTTTGGAAGATTTCGATGGGTCACTGCATTGCCTAAGTTTTCTTCTGCCTAATTTTGTAAGAGATTTCTTTTTCCAAATCGTTGCTTGATGCTGAGGAAAAAAAGATTGAATTATGGGAGTATACGAGTATAGTATACATACCCACTCCCTCATTATTTTTACGAAAGCGAATGACTGAACCAATCTTTTGATTGGCTCTGTACGTTATTCTTCCAAGGATTAAGATGATCAACAATCTGGGTCGATTTAAAGACGACGACGGGATTGTGATCTTTCGTGGCTTTTGGGTTCACGACTTGGAATGAGTTGGTTTTAAGAAAACTTCTAAGAGAAATTCGGTTTCAAGGAAACATTTTTCTCTAGTTCTTTCTTTCTTTAGGAAGTGAGCTTAGTATGTTTGAATGTGTGACAGTTATTTCTCGGTTTTACAAGAGTTTAGATAGGTTTGCAAGCCCCAACAGTTAAGGAACAATAGAACAAGATAAGGAAAATCGGCTAAGACTTAGTTCGCTAGACTATCCACCTAGATTCTAAGTTCCCTAAATTTGACGGCAGTCTCCTAGGATTTATTTTCAGTACATTCCTACGAAAATTTCAAGTCTGATTTCAAAATTTTCCAAGTCGAATTTACCCTAGTCTTCTCGGAGATTCGGGTTTGCCTCTTCTCCCTTTTGCTTTCTCATTTTCCACTTCTTATTCTTGTGTCTGTTTACCCCCTACGGCAAGTAAGAATATTGATTCTTCCTGGATTTCTCTACGTTCCTGGCCGCGTTTAGGCTGAAGCCCCTTTTGCGTTTTGGTTCGTCGATCCATATTTTCTGATCTGGGTTTCAGTCTCCGTATCATTAGTTTTACGAAAATGAATGAGCATCTAGTCGATTTTATTTTTGGCATTTAGGAATAGCCACTTTAGACTTAATGTCAGAGAATTTTGCAAAGCTCTTTTCTAATTTCGCATGATTTGGTTTTCAACGAGAATATCGAAGCGAGGAAAAGATTACAAATTCAAAGTTTGTTCTTGTTTATTCGTACCACTGGTTCTACTAAAATGATCAAGTGTGCTTTGTATATCGTTCAAAACTCTTTCATATGCTTATAAATAGAGGTTTTCAACTCTTCATGGCAGAATTTAGTATAACTGGGTTGTGTCTTTTGTATCAAAGGAAATTAAATTCTGATAATTGCCGGAAAAAAATCTCGTTCCATAGGATTGATCTGAGAGAGTTTTGAGTGCTTTTTCCAAAACAAGCTTAGTATGCAAATATCGAGAATTCACAGTATATGTTGCTCCATAGGTGACACTTGAATTTTCTGAAATCTTATGTTTCAGAAGCCGTTTTAGTGGTTAGGGATACAATCTCCCTTTTTGCTTTGTTTAGTTTTTGTCTACTGATTTGGGTTTTGGGGAAATTTGGAGAAATCAACTTCATTTTCCAAATGTTTTTCAGAAGAAATATAACTGTGAAGGATGTGTACCCGATTTGATGTGCTTTCTTTTCCGAGACTAATCTAAGGTTCGTCCTCAATTTCGGGAAAGAAATTCTTTATTTTTGCCGAATACTTTTACGGAAAACGTTTTGATTGAGTTACTTCTCGCATTGAGATCTCTTTAGCTTAATAACAAGATGATTTTTTACGGGGTTAGATAGATCCAATAGTTTCCCTTTTCTGCTAGTGGTATCGCAGTGTTTTTACCAGAAGCCAATATCTTTTTGATAAAATGGTTTCTACCTATGTAGGCAGAGAAAATGATAGCTTGTTTTGGTCAGCAACAAGTTTTTTTTTATTTCGTTGAGTGTTCAAGTGTTTGCGTTAGCATTGGCCATAGGAAAAGTCTCTGATGGAGTTGTGTTACTAGCATTGTTGCTGTTGTTGACAGTGTCAACGCGGGCTATAATTTGTATTTCATATTTCCATACATTATTTTGATTAAGTTTTTTGTGGCCCAATGAGTTTGAGTAATCCCAACCCCCTTCTTCTAGCGCCAAATTGTGGCAACCGAAATCAGCACTATCAAATTTGTTATTGGAAGAAAGCGTAGCTTTATTTGAGGTCTGGATTCTCTGCGAGGACCAACAACAAGTGACCAAATAAATGCGGAAAATAAAGATACATAACATACCTAATTTAGAGAAATTAGATCTTTATCTCGAATTTGCATATGAGCGTATAAGAGACAAAAACATACAAAAATTCATCTGGAAAAGGGATTACAACGGAAATCAAATAACAGAGACAGTAAAACATAACTAAGTTTGCTAGCATAGCCACCTATGTTGAGAAGACTGATGTGTTTTTTTTTATTTCACTTTCAAATTAATCCTGAAAAGATAAAGAGTTCAAGATCTTCTCTGTAATGATTATCAGATCTCCCTCGCCAATAAATGTAGCAATGTGTTCCAACTCTAAACTCTAAAACTCTAGTGTGACTTAGAAGATAACTCTCTCTTAGGTCTTCTATGCTTAGGTCAAAAAAAAGATAGAAAACCCTAATAAATATTTTAAATTTCGGCCAGGGACTTGTCTTGCAATTAATGAAACTTCTGAGTAAAACTTGTAATTTATCAAGCCTTCACCAATCTTGTTGTCGACTTGACCGTTGATCGACGCACAGTGTGTGACGTCGATTGATGGTCTATTCATAAATTTGGATCCGACTCTGAGTTTCTGCTGAGCAATCCTGAATGCTCCAAAATAGTCCAAAAACTCCAATTGCTTCCAGTGAGTACCTAGACTTGTAAATATTCTAAAAAAATACCAAATGCATATAAAATAATCTAAAAACACTCTATATATCATAGGTATAATATGTAAAATCCATGGTATATCAAAGACCTATGTAAGATGCAGCTCATGTAGCAAAAGACCAAAAATGCAAAAGAGGCTTTATTGATTTCGGACTAGACCTTATGAAAAGCTGCCTACATACTCCTTTAGAGGATCAAGCTGAACGTAGTTTAATTAACAAAGTTTGAACAAGAGATCAAACTTCTTTTGTGAGGTCATTGATACGTGCTCAAATTACCTTAAAGCTACTGATTACTCTCTCAAATAACAGGTTCAATTGTAATACTTAGGGATCGAATCCACAGAGGGAGAGGGCACACAATAGATTTGATAATTGACTTAGTTAAGCTAGAGAATTAATAAGATTTTAGAACAAGTAAATAGGAAATAGTTAGTTTGTAAACAAGTAAGGAAAATAGCTAGATATAGGGTTTCCACTTAGTGAATTATAATGGATATAAGCCAAGGGGTTTTCAATCATAGAACACTAATTCAATTAGTAAAGATATCAAGATTTATCTATCATATGGCTAAGCTCAGAGTCTACAACTTACGTGTGGAAATTTGGAATGACCGTCGATCGATGGTATGGAAACGTCATAGACCGATGGCTTTCTTAGTCAAGCATTAAACAACCAGATTCGATTGGTTTATTTATAATCACTAGACCATTCTATTGTTTGTACCTAGTAATTTAAGCTCAACATGATTTGTTCAGGTAATGATCCTACTCTTGTAGTGCCAATATCCTAATATCAGGTTCTAGTTAGCTACTCTAAAACACAAGCAATAAACACAATTCTTATGATAGATCTAATAATCACCCTAACAATTCTATTGTTTGACTAATCCATCAAAACCATTAATAAAACTTAAATCTAACAAGGTGACTACTCAGACATAGCTAAGTAGAACATAATCGTAAACTTGAAATAATGCATAAGATAAAGAATAGGGATAGAAAGTGGGGTTTCAATACAAATCTTGAGAAGTCTTGATCTTCTCTCCAAAAACCCTAAACTACTATGTTTGTCATGAAATGTATCAATGCTTGTAAAAAGTCTCTCTTTGCATAAACACTAGCAAAGACAATATAAACTAGGTAAAACTCGTCCATGGGCAATCTTTTAATTTATGTGACTTGGGTTTCAAGTCAGGTACTTTGTGAATTGGGCTACGGCGCGTTGACCGTCGATCGATGGCAAGTGTGAGTCATCGATCAATGCAATGCTCTCTCTCGACTTGTAGTTTGCTGAATTTGACCAGCTACATGGTTCCTCTATGTATGGGCTACAAAAAGCCTCATAATCTCTACATATTGTAGTATCAAAACAACAACTTTTCCAAAAACATATTTTTGCTTTTGAGAAAATATACATATTGTAGTATCAAAACAACAACTTTCTTTGGTTATTTTCAACCATATTAACTTTAGAAACTACAATATACATGTCAGTTTAAGTCATATTAATATAATATTTCTCATTTTTTTATAGTCAATCTTTATATGTCTCGCGTTAAATCATTGATGAAATATGAATGTTTTGATCACTATTAACAAAATTATATTATTTTTGGCAAATGATTCATATGTGTCAGACCTCTCCCAAACTTAATTTGGGGCGTAGACTCACAAAATTCATTTCCATCTATACCATTTGATCTCTTAAAATTGAAATGTTTATAATATTTTTTTACATAAAACATGATCCCTTAAGAACCAAAATGTTGTGTAACATTGGTATATTTCACTATACTTTGAACTTGAATAAATTTTCTTTTTTCATGGTTCCATGTGCTTAATAATTAAATTAAGTTACACCATAAGGAGAAAATCTGTAACAATAAAATAAAAATGTTACTCATATTCTTGCTAATTAAGTCAAACAAGTCAAAACATTAATACATATTTTACCAACCTAAAAATAATATCTTTACCAATTTATTAACAAAAGTTAAAATACCAAAACGAAGTTCTAAAGTCTAGATTGGACAACAAAACTCTAGCAATTTTTACTTTAAATAATGCCAAAAAATAAGTTTTGATTATGTCCAAACTATTACTAAACCAAAACCAACCCAAGTATCAACCCGCTTTAGAATAACTTAACAAATTTCACATCAAATTTATTCAAGTTGTGATCAGTTGCTGAATATCAAAGATCAATTTAAATGGCTTAGCCATCAAATTAAAAATTTGTAGAACTATTAAACCATAATAATCAAGAATTTGATGGAAATGAATTGATTTTCCATCATAATGAATTCCCTTCGTTCCTGTTTTCAAGACAAACACACTAAAGAAATTATCAGTTTTCGTTAGTATAATAACGAAATTTAAAGAATTAAAATTGTAGGACCATGATTTCTACGATATGACAAACTGAATAATTTGTTTATATAATGATAAAAACATAAATAAAATACACACTACTTGATACCAAAACACGATGAACAAAGAATGATTTCGTATGGATGCGAGACACTCTTTCCTTAATTCTTTAATTGTCTGTAATGTGACGGTGTTTACGCAATCAGAATCCCATGATACAACCACACTTCGACTATTTCTGCATCACCCAGAATAGAAGCTAACGAACCTCTTTTTGTATTGTACTCTGATACACAAAATAAAATAAATACTAACATAACTATTCTAAGTGGGAGAAAGTAAACTTTTGTTGTTAAATGTCCATTTTTCTAAAAGTTAACAAGCATTTTTATATAAAATAATAAGAAGCACAAAGTTCATTTTTAAAAAGAAATGAAAACTCTTTAGTGCATTAATGGAGAGTTTAATTCTTGTCAATTATTATGTAAATTTATTCCACATTTTGACCAAAAAATAAAGAGTAAAATTATTATTGTTTGACCAATTAAAACAAATAATATATTTGAAAATGAATTTATTTTTTTTATTTTTTATCAATATAAAAGATAAATATATAATTGGGTTTTAGTAATTAAACCCCTCAACTAAAGATGAAACGTAAATAAACTTTCAACTAAAAATCCTATGAATTAAACCCTCAATTTTAATTATGTTTACGTATGTTACCCTTCGTCTAAAATACTGTGACGGAGGGTGACATATGTTAACGGTTTATAAGTTGAGAGTTAATAATTCTGAAAACTTAGTTGATGAATTTTCTTAAGATTCAAAATTGTTGAGGGTTTTTATCACTAAAACTTATTAAATTTTCTAAAAGCTGTATTATCATTTATTCATTGTTTAAAATTGACTTATAAGCCTTTAAAACTAATTTATAAATATTTATACATTATTTTATCATTTTATAATCAATTTATAAAGATTCATAAGTATTTGATATTTTTAAATAATTAATAAGGATCAGTGACGGTCCGCACATTGTATGGGTTGGAGCTAATTTTTTTTCTTAGGCCTATAAATTAATAAAATTCAGAGAAAACACGGGAATAAAAATTAAAGCAGAGAAAATTATTTGAACTGACCATCTCTGCATTGTTAATGAACATCCAGAACCAATTTTGCTAAGGGATGTTCTTAAGAAAAATGGCTAATTATTTACTTATTTACTTATGAATCTTTAAAAAAAATGGCAGTTATTCTTAATAATAAATAAATTATCGACCAATTTTTTAAGAATATTCCTTAGCAAAATTGGAGGTGATCAAGTTCATATACTTCTCTCTACTTTAATTTTTATTCCCATGTGTTATATGAATTTTATTAATCTATTAGTTCAGAAAAAAATTTAGCTTCCAACCCATACAATGTTCAAACCGGCAATAAGCCTTATTAATCATTTGTAAAAATATTTAAATATTTATGACTTTTTATAAATTAGATATAAAATTGATAAAATAATGCATAAATGTTTATAAGTTAGTTTTAAAGGCTTATAAATCAATTTTAAACAATGCATAAATGATAATAAAGCTTTTAAAACATTTAATGTGCTTTAGTGATAAAAACCCTCAACTATTTTTGAATCGTAAGAAAACTCTTCAAATAAGTTTTCAGGATTATAAATCCTCAATTTATAAACCATTAACATATGTCACCCTCAGTGACAGAATTTTAGACGGAGGGTAACATACGTTAACAGAACTAAAATTGAGCGTTTATTTCGTAAAACCTTTAATTGAGAGTTTATTTTATGATTATCTTTAGTTGACGGGTTTAATTACTAAAACCCTATATATTTGTTTTATAAGATTAAATTAATGAACATAAGGTTGAACTAACAAATCAAATCTAAATTCAATCAAATATCTAATGTGTATATTTGTTACTTTGTACAAATTTCTCAAATCACAGACATTGGATCTCCATTTCAAATTCAAATAAAATTGTTTTTGACATATGAATATACTATTTATAATGTTCAAAAATAGTTCCAACATCTCTCTCACCGCTTATGACACACGACGGCGATGATTCGATCCAGACCGGCAAGAAGCTACCTTCGGAAACCTCTATCCCGAGAAGCAGATCCCCCGACAACAGTTCACCCTTGTTGGAGATGGATTGCACCATCCACAAAGCCCATCGAACAAGAGGCCCATTCCAGTCGGCTAGCTAGTTGTCGGCTCGGAACCTGACGCTCGGCTCCTGCAGTCGGCTGCAGACTACTTTTAGCCGAGCAGAAGACATGACACGGATGGTCGACTCTGCTACCTTGAGCGAGTATCCGCTCGTTCGGCCCGACAAGCCAGAAGGGCCCAATCGATCAGGTGCGAGCTAGGTCAAGCCCTCTCATGACAGAAGCTATAAAAAGGAGACTTACGACTAGATTTATGTCATTCCGCAACTCTCCCTCTAGCTTGGATATCCTTCAGATTGTATTCGTCTTACACTGTACCCTTTTTTTCCCTTATTTTCCTTGTAACCCTCTATCTTGAGATTTAATAAGACGCTTCTGTTCGACCCATTTTTAGTATTGTTTACTCGCTGGTTACCACTTTACCCCCAAACAATTGGCGCCCACCGTGGGACCGAACGGATCTAGCATTTCTTACCGACATGGCGAACCCAAGTGCTTCAGGCGAGGGGCCGGAACCCACCCCGACTCCTCCTCCTTTTCCTCCTCATCCTCCTCCCGTTCCTCTTCTCCCGACGGAATTCATGAGCTCAATCATGGCTCGACTCGTCCAGCAGGAGGAGGTCCAGAAGACGACAAACGAACAACTCGCTGCCCTTGTTGCCGCTCTCACTGTGCCTGCCGCGCACACGACTAACCCGCAACCGTTCCGTCGTCACCTCTTCCACATGAACCCTCCGACTCCGGAGAATGGTCACACGACTGACGAACCCTTGCCTGCTGATTCTCTCGCCGCTGACGCCTTCCCAACCGCATCCATTCAATGACGGTCCGAGAGCTCGCCGAGCTCAAGCTGAGTGTCCAACAAATGAACTCGAAGATTCATCAAGCCACCAGTGCGGCTCCAGAGATTGACAGCGTCATCGCCTCAACCTCCCGCACACCTTTTACCGAGGAGCTGACAAAAGTGCAGCTCCAGAAGATGGACAAGCTACGCCTCCAAGTTACAAACCTGGAGGAGATCCCGTCGAACACCTAACGGCTTTTAACATTGCGATGGCCAGAGCTCGCCTTCCTGCCGAAGAAAGAGACGCCAGCTACTGTCAGCTCTTCATCGAGACATTGAATGAGCAAGCTCTAACCTGGTTTTCGGGACTCGAGGAGAACTCGATCAGTAGCTTCAAGGAGCTCTCCTCGGCTTTCCTCAAGAATTACATCGTCTTCACAAAGCGAGAAGCAACAGCTTCCAGTCTTTGGAATCTTAAACAAGGAAAGGACCAAAGTCTCCGAGACTACATGGAGCAATTTAAAAAAATAGTCTCACGGATCAATATTCCGGACCATATTGTCATCGACGCCTTGATGAACACTCTTCAGGTCGACTGCAAGTTTTGCGAGGACTTTTACCGCAGCGCCTCGCCCTCGTTACAAGACGCCATCGCTCGCTCACACAACTTCATCCGTATGGACGAAGATACGAAGGCAATCCTTGGAAAACAACACACTGCGAAGACCTCAACACTCAAGACTGCAGACAATGCTCGTGTCGAACCGCGACAACATGCCTCAAACGACAAGAGAAGCCGTAAAAATAGTCTCCTCTACGTCGTCGATGAGAATGGAAAGAAATGGAATACGTTCCACCGAGATGCGGACTCTCCAGGGGATACTTCCCGAACGACGAGTCCCGTCGTCACTGCCCACATTGATACCATCGTAGGGCAACCCTTCATGCCCCCAAGCCTTACTAAAACATGCAAGCTTCATGGCCAAAAGGGACACGATACATCCGAGTGAAAGACCTTATTCGCGCAATTACTTTCTTTGATCGATAGAGGAGAGCTTAAAATTCCTCCTCCAAAGCAGAAAAGTGAAAACAGTTGGAGCCGAAACAAGGACAAAAAGAATCAGCGTAAGTCCCAAGGAAAACCACGCCAAAGCGACCAAAAGCCGAGGGACGCAGCGCAGCCTCCTCGGCAGGCCAATGACGATAACGCCTCGGAAGACGAAGAACAGCCCGTGATCCGACAGAGGATAGAGGTCATTCGCATTCAGTCCGAGCATTCTTCCGATGAAGAGAGCGACATCGAAGAATCCCTCGCGCAAACAGACCTGCGTACGCTCCTCAAGCGAAAGGCCATTTCACTAATTGACGGAGCACCTGGGCCCTCTGACCTGCGTTCCAAGATAGAAGCCAAGTGCGCCAAACTTACGTTAGCCCGCTCGTCTCCGCCAGCATCCTCGGTAGACGAGCCTATTACAGATCTCCGCGATCACCTCAACTCCCGAATAGGTGACTTACGAGTCAAGCTTGACCGTAAGAAAATCGAACAACCCGAAGAATGTAAGGATCTCCGAGCCTTTCTCCTCGCCAAGCAGACAAATACCTGGCCCCGGATAAACGTAATCATGGGAGGGTCTTCACCCTGCGGAGATTCGGTTCGATCCGTTAAAAATCATCGCCGACAGGCGACCACGTCACAGCGATGGCCTCAAGATCCCTCGACCGATCAGCCGATCACTTTCTCGCCTAATGATTTGCTCGGTATAAACTTCCGCAGACGATTCGCCTCCTCTGTGTGCTTCAAAAGAGAAGCAACCATTTCTTGCTCGAGCGATGCCTTATCTTGTTCGAGTTTGTCCACCACCGTCTCGAGGTCCTTGATTGACACCCGACACATCTCGAGTTCTGCAAGGTCCGACATCCTCGTCACATTGAACTCCATCCTCACCTCCCTCTCCCGAGCTATTGCTTCGTCCCTCTCCTGAGTCACGGATCTAAGGGAGTCCTGGAGTGATTGTGCAGCTTTTCGGCTCTCCTCCTCCTTCTCACGAAGCTGATCGCGAGTCCTCTTCAGCGCTATGTCGTATTTCACAACGAGAGCATTCCAGTCACCTTGACTCTGCTCAAAATTTAATAAGAAAACGAGTTTAAAAAAAGGGTTAAGGGAAAATCGAACAAGATTCGAGCACTCACTCTAACCGACGAGCAGGCGGCGTTTACGTAGTCGTCTTTGAAGTCCATCTCTCCCACTGGAGGAAGATCGTCAGGGTCTCCCCTAATCAAGCGAACCAGCCGAGCACACTCGTCCGGATAGCAGGCCAAGGGCAGGTCTCGACTGAAGTCAAAACATATCGTCTCATCAAGAGCCTCCCTGAAATGCCCAGATACTTGGGCCTCAGACCTCTCCTCGGCACGAGGTGGCGGTATATTAGGCACATCTTCGTCTCGACCGATCAGGGCCGTTGCAGTAGACGGCTCCGTCGAACCCTCCGGTATCAGGACTCCCTTTTGGCGCAACTCACGAATTCGAGAGGCCACCGTGTGGTTCTCGTCTACACCATCCGAATGCTGAGCAGAGGCGATGCCGCCTCCGGGAACCGAGTCGGGAGCTAAGGTCTGGAGCTCCCCTTCACTCACAGAAGAAGGACGAGGAAGAGTATCCATCCTCACCCTCTTCCTGACTAAAGCTTCGCATTCGGAGTCCTCTTCCGAGTTCTCCTCTTTGGCCGCAACCTCGGGGCTCTTCCTTTTCTTCCCTTGCCTCTTCTGGGAAGCGTAGGCTACCGCCTTTGGCTCGGGGTCAGCCTCATTGGCGTCTCTCCGAGTCGTGCCTTCTGATTTCTTCTTCTTCGGTTTCTTCCTCTTGGGCTCTTCGGCAGTGGGCCTCTCATCGAGGAGGTTAACCCCAGGATTCTCGCGAGGTGCGATCTCGTCCTGCTTAGCTGTTCTTCTCTTGGAAGAACCGCCTTTGTCGGAGGACCCTCCAGTTTTCCTCACGACGCTGCCTTTGGTGCCCAACTCTACGGCAATGATTGCACTGAGATCTGGTAGCTCCCTCATCATTCTCGCCTGATTGACGATCTTTTGCTCGGATGGATTGAAAATGTTCAGCCTTTTCGTCTTGCCCGGCTTGATGAGAGGCGTCGGATCCGAAACCCACTTTTCTGCGACCAACAACAAAGAGAGATTAAACCATTGTCAATTGTTCGGAGACAAGAACAGAGATACTTACGACTAGAAATCCGCCCGATAGATCGACGTATCCGGTCAAAGGAAAAATATATCAAAAGTCTAACTTCCGAGATGCTACCGTATGTGCCTGCTTCAGCCAATCCTCGGAGTAATCAGGGAGATTTGGGTGAGCAACTGCACAAGAAAAGAAGAAACGTCAGAACGGAACTCGAACTAAAGGAACGTCGGACTCATATTATACCCATATCTGCGTTCCAAAGAACGCGATCTCTCGTCTTCGGCGGATCCTCGAACGCTGATCTGTTCGCCTTCACGTAGAAGTAGAACCATTGCTAATCCATGGTTTTGATCGGATGCCCGGTAACTACGTTGTAATTCGGACGCATCTTGACCGAGAGTAATCCGTCAGCGATGCTAGCCGACGTCAATTCCTTGAAAGCTCGGACACCAAGACACGTCCCCGACTCGGCAGCTACTACCGAGAGAACGACCATCAGTCGTATCGATCCATTCATAAGTTGGCTGAGATGCCACGTTTGCAACTACGATGAAGCACCGTCTCGGAAGGATAACGACTCAGCTTGTCATCGAAGGTGACAAAGTCGACATCAGTGTTACGGGTAGCCAACATTAGAATGAATCTCTTGTTCTCTGAACTAAAGCACCCAATCCACCGAAGCGTCGATTGCTCGACTCCTCAATGAACCGGGGGGGGGGGCTTACTGTTGGAGATGGATTGCACCATCCACAAAGCCCATCGAACAAGAGGCCCATTCCAGTCGGCTAGCTAGTTGTCGGCTCGGAACCTGACGCTCGGCTCCTGCAGTCGGCTGCAGACTACTTTTAGCCGAGCAGAAGACATGACACGGATGGTCGACTCTGCTACCTTGAGCGAGTATCCGCTCGTTCGGCCCGACAAGCCAGAAGGGCCCAATCGATCAGGTGCGAGCTAGGTCAAGCCCTCTCATGACAGAAGCTATAAAAAGGAGACTTACGACTAGAATTAGGTCATTCCGCAACTCTCCCTCTAGCTTGGATATCCTTGAGATTGTATTCGTCTTACACTGTACCCTTTTTTTTCCTTATTTTCCTTGTAACCCTCTATCTTGAGAATTAATAAGACGCTTCTGTTCGACCCATTTTTAGTATTGTTTACTCGCTGGTTACCACTTTACCCCTAAACAACCCTTCAAGAATCGAGACAAGCTCTGCCCCGATGACTATCCTCCGACTCTTGTCGGTACTTTGTCGTCCTCAAAGAGGGGTTAGACCTTCCGCCGGCGAGCCACCAGAGCTACGGGCTCCTATGGAATCTCCACTTCAGAGATTCGATCGAGCCGTCGTGGGGAGGATGACCACAGCAACTGGCGCGATACGAGATAAAACGGCAATTTTTGTTTGGGAGAGAAAGGGGAAGAGCGCGTGTAATCACTTGCCACTCAAAGGTGTCTTCTAAGTGGTGAGATCAGGAGATGTTGATTAAATTATTCCTTTTTTAGAAAGGAAATTGTTCATTTTTATTCAATATAAGCTTTTAATTAATAACCAGTTACTTATTCATTTTATTCAATAGTGAAAATTCTTTATAAGTACATGGATTAATTTTCATTTGTTAATAAAATATACAAACTATTTTGGATCTCCATTTAATATACGAACTAATTTGTGTTGTCTATTAAATACGATTTTTTTTTTTAAATTCGCAGATTTACATATTATTTTAGAAGACGTCAACTACAATTAACGGAAGTGACGACGATATTATTATTTGATTAAACACATGTTTAACTTGTATAAATAAAAATCCTTAGAAATACACGAACTAATTTTAATTTGCTAAAAAATACACTAATTATTTTGGATCTCCATTTAATACACAAACTAATTTTGTTTCCCATTACATACACAAACTTTTAAAATTTACAGATTTACACATTGATTTAGACAATGTCAACTATGTTTAATATGATTTAGAAGATGTCAGCTATATTTAACAGAAGTGGAGATGATGTTAGTTTTTAATTAAACATGTGGTTATACTGTGAAGGAAAAATTTCTTAAAAGTTCTTCCAATAGATTATATTGTTAGTTTTTTTCTCCATTACGCTTCCATATTGTAAATTAACTTTGATTGAATCATTGTTACTGCAATCAAAGCAAAAAATCAGAAACAAGTAACACTAAACTAATTCAAAAATCAGAACATTTTTTAAAATTACCTAATTTTCTTCGTCCTTTTTACGACATGGAAATTGACTTCACTTCGAAACGATTAGGAAAATTAAAGTAAAGAAGAAGAAAAAGAATAAAGTTTGGAGAAAAAAAAGGTTGGAAAAGATTATGGTGCCAAACTGAAATTGAAACTAACTTGAATTAGGTTTCAATCGATTTTAGAGATTTTGACTGAGAGTGAGCGTGACTTTCATAGTTTAACCACATCACCCCCTGTTAAACATAGTTGACATCGTCTAAATTTATGTGTAAAATTTGCAAATTTAAAAGTTTTTGTAGTTAATGGGGAACAAAATTAGTTCATGTACCAAAGTACTTAATGTATTTTTAACAAATGAAAATTAGTTCGTATATTTTGAAGGAATTTTTATGTAAGTTAAACAGGTGTTTAGTTAAACAATAACATTGTCGTCACTTTCGTTAAATGTAGTTGACACCGTCTAAAACGATGTGTAAAATCTATGAATTTCAAAACTTTATGTATTGAATAGGCAACACAAATTAGCTCATGTAGTAAATGGGATCAAAAATAGTTCATGTATTTTATTATAAAATGAAAATTAGTCTATGAATATTTAAGAATTTTTTCCTTTTCAAAATATGCTTTTAATTAATAGCCAGTTACACCTTTGCTTTCTTAGAACATCTAGATATAGGGCTGGACACTTTATCCAATATTTGAATCCGTACCCAAACCCGACCTGAAAAACCCGAATCGAAATCTGGATTGAAATAGTAAAATACCTGAACGAATATTGAATTAAGAGAGATTGAATATCCAAACCCGAACCCGAACGGGTAATACCGGAACCCAAACTAAATATACCCGAACCAGACGTGAAGTGTAGAAATACCCGAACAGATACTAAACCCCTATATCGAAATACCCAAAAACCTGAAATACCTTATCCAAACCCTAACGGGTATCCGAAAATAATCGATGTAATTAGCAGTTGCATACTTAATTCATTTTAATTTGTTTAGTAAAATAGATATAATTCATTGTGACAATAAATTTCATCCTGGCCAATAATTTAATGCGATAAAGAGAAACAACCAAATCAATACGACAAAATAAATTCAAAAATAACAAATAAATTTTATAGAATAAATAAAACAATATATACTGACTTGACTATAAACCGAAAGAAAGAAAGAAGATCACGTTGAATATTTGTTATTTTATTTGGTAAGGTTATATATATGTGATAGTGACAAGAATGAGAAAGTACTATGCTTTCACACAAAAAAAGAGAGAGAGTGATTTATATTATTCTTGTGTTGTCTTTAAAAAAAGACAGAAGCATCATTTATAGATGGGCAAGGTCGGTCAAAACTATACATTAGGGAGAAGAGGACAAAATCACCAAGAAGTTATGGGTGACGGTTTCTGCATATTTAAAACATCTCTCTCCATTGGTGAATGACGAAGACATACGTCCCCCACAGATGAGTAATCATCGTTTGTGACACTCCCCCTTAATTATTTATCTTGTATTACGTATTGCCTTGTTAAAAACTTATTCATTAAAAAAATCTGAACAGATAAAAACCATAACAAGAACAAAAGAGTACAATGTCGTAATTTCTCCCATGAAAATAATGGACATAGCTCTTCCTTCACAAGTCACGCAAATGCCACATTCAGATATCGTAGACGTGTTTTCGAAATGTTATGGGTAGGAAGGGCCTTGGTGAACAAGTTAGCTGGATTGTCGCATGACCGTGTATACTCAAGCTGAATTATCATCAAATATTTCCGTTGGCTCTTTTTTATCAACTATTCCACTTGCTTTTTGTATGTGGTGACTCATTGATCTAAGCCACACAAATTCTCAACATATTTCGTGAAACGCAATAGTTTATGCATGGCTTGACGAAGTTGCACTACAGGAAATATGGGTTTTGATAGAAGTAGATGATAGCGTTTTTTTGCTTTGGGAATATGGTTGACATACCCCTTAAATTTAGATAGTGTTTTTTTTTTAAATGCAAACGCTATGTTTGGTTGGTCCAATTTCAATTCTTCACACAATTATTAGAAATGTAGTATACAAAGCATTGTCGATTTTGAAACGTTATGCATAACTAAGGCGGAAAAATAATTAATTTTCCCTCTTACCCTCATTTTAGTTTCCTTCTTACTCTATTTTATTTCTCAACCATCCCTAAAACTTAAATATTTTTATTTTATTTTAATTTCAGCCCTAAACTTATATATTTTCTTATTGTGATTCAAATCTTAAGTTTAAGTTCAAATTCAATATTTTTTTTTTAAAAAAAAGCAAGTTCAATAACACATTAAACTTAAAACTTAAACAATTTGTCTCAAAAATCTATATATATATCCATAACATTTAAAATTTCTAAAATTCGATATAACAAATAAACAATGTTATTTTATTTATTTTTCTGTTTCTTATTTCTTAAATTTCATTTGGTTAAGAAAAAAATCATATGGATAAACCTAATGATTAATATTAACCATTGATTACAAATGATCTAATGGACCAAAATGCTTCTCAACACTTCTCAGATCTGTAGCATCTCCTTTCTAGCTTTCTCTATGCTCCTAGCTCCATTCCTCTTCAAAACAGCATCGACAGCTCCTACCGCGTCGTACACATCCAATCTCCGGTGAATTCCTCCTGCTGTTTCCAATGATCCGTAAAGCCTCTTCCTTTAAACCTCACCGGCAAAGGAAGCCCCTCTTTCATCACCGAGACGAACCTCTTTCATCAACGAGCTATTGTAAAAAGATCACGATCGCAACTTGTGTGTGAGAGAGATATTGAAGAGATTCAGATATGGCTTGGTTAGCTAGGTCCATCGCGAACTCACTCAAGCTCGATGAGGACGACGACGATGTCGAGAAGACACGGCCTGGTGATGATGAGCCGCTAAGAATCAATCGGTGTTGGAGTCACAGTCTCCTCGAGGAGTTAAGGAAGACATATCAGAGCTTACCAAGACCTTGAGAAGCCAATTCTGGGGTGTAGCTTTGTTCCTCTCGCGACCGTCTCCATCTCCGGATATCCAGGGGAGAGAAATCATCAGAGTCCAGATCATGCGGCGGAGGAGGACGAGGACGAGGATCTGATCGCTGGGATCTAAACTCAGTCAACACGGTGCCTTGCTTCTCTCCACTCCTCAAGTAACTAGTAGCATCTCAGGTTTCATGGGATGTAAAGTTTAGCTGATGTGATTCTTGTGTTACTCGAAGCAAGATCAATGTTATTTCACGAGTTACAGAAAATAAACAGAGCACATGTGGAAGCAGTTAAGAGAGCTATGTGGTTCTGATATTTTATGGGAACCTCTGTTTCAAGAAAGATGGCCCTTGTTGTCCACTTTTGATGGAGCTACAATACTCTATTTCCTGATGCAGTAACCGATTTTGAAACTTCTCAGGTAGAGGGAGTTACACATCTCCATATATTCTTGTTTCTTTCATATTCAAGTGGTTTTAGAGTTTTTATTTCTACTTTTGAAGTTTGATTTGAGTAGTTCTAAGGTTTATTTATGTTTATTCTTTTCTAAACATGTTTTTAGGAATGGAGAAGAGGTTACGTGATGCAGCACATAGAAATGGCATCTAGAGCTTCCAAGGTGATTGTGTTTGTTACCGAGTGGCCCGCTGCGTTATCTCTAGAGGCTTGTGTCAATGTTCTGGGATCGTTTAGGTGATTCACTGGTAATGGATCCACACAAGAACAAGAAGAAAGGATGATCCGGAGATTGATCCTTTTGATTCTTAAAACTGAAAAGTTCTTGTCTTTATAGCTAAAAATTCAATATGTTTTGTACCTATTTAGAAACTTGGAGAGATGGTTATGATAATGTATGGGAATGTTATATAATAAAAAGAAAATCTAGTACTAATAACAAAATAGAAAAAATAGTATTTTTACCTCCAAATCTAAACCCTAAACATACCCTAAACAAAAATTATATTTTTTTCTCAAAAAAAATCTAAACCCTAAAAGGATAAAAATGATAATTTGAGTTTTGATAAAAAAATATTTTATATATATTATTTTAGAGGTGTATATCCTAAACTCCAAAACTTAATTCTAAGCCTTATATCAAATTTTAAACCATAAACACAAAATTTAACTTCAAACCACATCCAAAATATAATCATAAATCTAAATTATAAACCTCAAACAATAAATTTTTAAAAAAACTTGATTTGTAAAGAACATTTGTTTATGATTGTTCAATAAATTTGAAATTTCATAATAAAATAAAGATTATGTTTATCAAATCTCTGTATCACAACAAAATTATATTTATTAATTATTTACTTGTGTTTTATTAGAGTGAATTATATTTATTAGTTATTTTAAAAGCACTAATTAATAAATAAATAAATAACTTTTTTACTTTAATAGGATAAAAAGAAAATCCAACACTAATAATAAATTAGAAAAAACAAAAAATAAATTACCTTAAGTTCTAAACCCTAAACATACCTTAAACCTTAACTACATATCTCAAGCCATATATCTTGAATTTCATTTTATTCATAAATCTTCTACTTTAAACATTTTAATCCAAACACTCAAATATCATACAAAATATTCAACTTTAAACATTATAATACAAACCCAACATATACCCCTAACCCTACTTATAACTCCAAACCGTAAATCATTCCAAACTCTATACAAGAAGTATTAAATAATAATATTTTAAATTTATAACACTATACTAAATGATGAAACTAAACAAACTATAAAATTTAAATAAATGAGTATATTCATAATATAACTTCAATCCCTAAACTCATAACCACATACTTCATATTGATCTATATCATAAAACATTAAATCTAAATTTTTAATATAGTTAATCACACAATTTTAAAATTTAAATAAAAAATACAGATTAAAAGTTTTAAATTATGATATCAAATTATTTAAATTTTAAATAATTTTACAACAATTATAAAGAAAAAGAAGATAATATTTACTTTTTTTCTGAGCCATTGATTGATTTTTCAATCAAAGATCCAAAATCAATCTCCTATCTATCTTCACCTTTGTTTTCTATTGGTTGGACTCGGATCACCTTCTTGACCGTTAGATTATACTCAATCAACGCTTGAGATTTGTCTCCCTCTTTTTCAATTATTTTCTGAGAGAGAGAGAGAGAGAGAAAGAGAGAGAGAGAGAGAGAGAGAGAGAGAGAGAGAGAGAGAGAGAGAGAGAGAGAGAGAGAGAGAGGCGATGGGTAAAGAAATCGACGCCATAGCAAACCTCGGCTCCTTCTCTTCCTCTTCCTCCGCCGTACAAGCCAAAAGGTTCCAATCAAACCAACAACGCAATCGATCGGCCAGCTCCCTCTGGTTCAGTCTAATCAGTCTCTTTCAACTGTCGACGAAACCGCGATGCTCGTCACCACCACCATCGCTTCTCAGATCCGTCTTCACTGGAGTCGCCACCACCACCGTCACGCTCATCATAACCACCACTGATCACTTCTCTGTCTCTCAAGCTATGCCTCTCATTCTCTCTGTGTTTTTTAGGTTCTTGTTACAGTAAAGTTTTATGCTTTAAATGGTTTGATTTGAAGTTAAAGTTTGTTTCTTTAATTTTTTGTTCCTTGTAAAGGTGGTGGTCATGACTCGTGAGGAAGAGCTGGTGTTGTGCAGAGGAGATGTCTCGAACGCGCCTCCATCTAGACTCAAACGAATGTTGCAGTCTCTCACTGGAATGCCAAGAGCATCCTTTGGAGCTATTGTGAGAGTAAAAACTGAGATATTCTTCTTCTCAGAGTTTTGCTTATATCTATTGACTCTGTAGCAGCGTTATCATTCTCTCTGTGTTTTTTTCTTTGCTTGATTTTTTTTTCTGGTTTGTGTCAAACTCGATAGTAATTGTTGGGGTTTCTGTGTATTCATCCTAAGAACTTGATTATTCAGGTTGTTGGAAGATAAAGTTAGTTTCTTTACTATGAACTTGATCGCTGTCCTTAGGGAACCTCTGTTCAGTGTTTGGTTCTGCAAAAGGGTTGTCTTTTTCATTTTAATTCAATTATTAATTTTTCCAATTGAAGTTTAACTGAGATTGTGATTTGAAGTTAGAGATTTTTCTGATGTTTAATCTGTGTTTTTCTCTCTATAGATTCCCGAGGTCCCATGGGAGATTCTATCACGCAGCAGGATTATGCATCTTCCCCAAGTTGCTTCAGCAAAACTTGCTCATTCTACCATCACAAGCAGAACATGTATTTTACTCTAAAGAAGATGAAGAATCGCCTTGGTATGTTGTTATGAGAGAACCACTGAGAGGATATCATGAACTCGAGACAGAGGAGGACGTTGTCGGAGCACCATTTCCCACACATGAATTTGATGATGCAGTGCAATTGTCTGATGATGAAAGTTTTTGTATTAGGAATGATTGTGATGGAATTATAGTTGCTGATTGATTTTGTTTGCATGGAAAATTTGTGAGAATTGATTATATTTTTTTTGGAATATTTTAATTTTCTTTGAAATTTAATTAGAATAAAGTTTTATTTGACATATTTTGATTCTGTATTATTTTAAAAATCAAAATATTAAATAAAATTTGTTATAAACAAAAGGAAACAATTACATATACAAAATGCAATGAAATATTCAAAGATTGCTATTGATAGAAGATGACAATAGTAATTACAATTGCTATAGTTAAAAAGTTATAATATCATTTTCGCGATGCTATAATAAAAAATTACAATTGCATAACGCGAATTGCTATTAATAATTAAGTATCAATAGCACATAGAAAAACTGCTATGCAATGTACGAGACCTATTATCGCGGGTGATATTGGAGCGCTTTCTACAACGCTATGGTAACGTGTGATAGCGCTTTAGCGGAGCTATTAAAACCCTTATTTCCTATAGTGATTGCAACCAAAGTTTGTTTTCTGGAACTCCAAGCGATTGCGGTTCCACCAATTATAAAAACATAGCCAGTTTGCGATCGAGCTTTATGCGGATCTGATAAGTATCCTGCATCTTCAAAACCAACCACACCAAACTCGGGCTTTCTAAAATAAATTAACCCTAGGTCAATTGTACCTTGAAAGTAACGGAATATATGCTTAATTTTGTTCCAATGCCTGCGAGCAGAAGCAGAGCTATATCTTCGAAGTAGGTTAGTTGCAAAAGCAATATTATGTCCAATACAATTTGCAAGATATAGAAGCTCACGGATAGCACTCATATAAAGTACTTATGGACCTAATATTTATTCGATGTTTTCACAGGGTCTAAAAGGATCTTTCTCTACATCGAGAGATCTATTTACCATTGAGTAGTCAACACTTTGTCCATATAAAAGCGTTTCAATATTCTTTTCGTATAATTTGATTGATACACAAATATTCCTTCTCGAAAATGCTCTATCTAGAACCCAAGACAAAATTTTGTCTTGCCGAGATTTTTCATTTCGAACTCTTCTTTTATATGAGTTTGTGCATCACGGCGGCATCTGTCTTTTTTTTTTGAAGTTGAGTCATTTCCTTTCCTAAGACGGCTCCTCTTATTCTAGGCTTGGATGCGCGGGATAGCTTGAAGAACGAATGGGACGGAAGTGGTCCGCCGGCAAGCTCGTTCTGATCCACATCCGAGGAACGCCTCCATCGATATCAAATTTGAGTTCCAATAATGTTTAGTTCATCAACATATACAGCAACGATCACAAAGCCAAAAGACAAATTCTTAACAAAAACGCATCGACATATCGCATTATTCACATATCGTTTTCTCAATAGATATTCACTTAAGCGATTGTACCACATGCGTTCGAATTGCTTTAATCCGTAAAGTGATCGCTGTAACTTGACCGAACAAATCTCCCTCGATTTTTCTTTCAATGCTTTTGGCATTTCCAATCCTTAAGGGAGTTTCATGTATATGTCATTATCTAATGATCCATACAACTATGCAGTCACAACGTCCATAAGATACTATTCAAGATTTTTTGATGCCGCTAGGCTCATCAAAAATCTAAATGTAATGGAATCCATTACCGAGGAATACGTTTCCTGAAAAGTAATTCCCGGCCTATGAGAAAAAACTTAGGCAACTAACCGGGCTTTATATCTTGTTACTTCATTCTTTTCATTTAATTTTCTCACGAATACTCACTTGTACCGAACATGATTTATATTCTCAGGTGTTATGACTATAGGTCCAAAGACATTCTTTTTATTCATGGAGAGTAACTCAGTTTGTATGGCGTTTTTCTACTCCTCCCAGTCATGTTTTTCATATATTCCAATATGGACCTTGGATCTCAATCATCACTTTCGTGATTTATATCTTTGGACACAGAAAAAGAGAACATTCCATCTACATCTTTATCTTATTTATGATCCATAATTTTTCATCTCGGGCGTAGTTAATGGAAATCTCATATTTTTTGTGTTCCCTTCTTGTCATCTGGATCCTTATCTTTATTTGGTTCTTCTTGAACTTTTTCATTTATGCCTTCTTTCAGACATCTTTTCAGTATTAGGTTCTTGTGGAACCTTTTCATTCTTCTTAACCAATTTCTTTTTCTTTCGGGATTTTTATCTTTAGAACCCGCTGCCCCCCCTCTTTAACTGAACCCTAGGTTCATTCATTGTGTTTCCAAAAGTTTTTCCCTTAGGAAAACCAACTCTTGATGTAACATTTTCAGCGGGTATATATGATTACGTCACCCTTCTCGTATCTGTGAATGCATCTGGTAACTGGTTTGCCAAATTATGCAAATGAACAATTTTCTAAACTTCAAGCTCTCGTTGATTCGTAGAGGGATCAAGGTGTAACAACGACAGTGTACATCATGTAATTTTTTTATAAATTTCTCAGATTCCTCACCCTAACGCTGGAAATTCATCCTCATTAAAATGACAATCGGCAAACCGTGTCGTAACAGTTACCAGTTCAAGATATCTTATTATACTTGGTGACGTATAACCCAAGTATATTCTCAATCTCCTCTGTGGGCCCATTTTTTTCTTTGTGGCAGAGCTACTGGAACATAGACCGCACACCCAAAAACACGAAGATGGGATACATCTGGCTCATGCCCAAATGTCAATTGTAATGGGGGTGTACTTATGATCTGCGCTCGGTCTTAACCGAATCAACGCATATGCATGTAATATCGCATGACCCCATACTAAAATCGGGAGCTTTGTTCTCAATATCAACGGTCTTGCAATCAATTACAACTGTTTTTATCAATGACTCAGCCATGCCATTTTGTATATGAACATGGAGAACTGGATGCTCTATATCAATCGTCACTGACATACAGTAATTACTAAAGTCTTGCGGTGTAAATTCACTAGCATTATCAAGCCTTACTTTCTTAATGGCATATCCTGAGAACTGCGTTCTCAGCCTTATTATTTTGGCAATAAACTTTGCAAAAACCGTATTACGTGTCGTCAAAAGACACATATTTGACCATCTAATAGATGCGTCAATCAGTACTATGAAATACTTAAACGGCCCGCACGATGGGTGGATCGGCTCACATAGATCACCATGAATTCTTTCTAATAATATATGTGATTCATGCCCAAATTTTGTTGGTGATGACCGAGTTATAAGTTTTCCTTGAGAACATGCATTGCATGTAAACTCGTCTGTTTGCGAAATTCTCTCATTTTTTAACGGATGCCCATTTGAATTTTTCACTATATTTCTCATCATGAATGAACCAGGATGTCCTAGCCTCTCATGCTAGACTTTAAAAGTATTAATAAACTTCAGGTTTACTATGTCATAACACTCAGTCATGTTTATTTTCGTACAATATAGTCCAGAGGATAACATTTGTATGCATCCTCTCGGACTTAATGCAAATATATTCAATGCCATCTTTCCTCATAGTCTCAATATAATATCTATTTCTTCGGATATCGTTATAACTAAACAAGTTTCTATGAGACTCAGGGGAATAAAGTGCATTACTTATTTCAATATTGTTCCCCTTGGTATTGAAAATTTCACTCTTCCATAGCCCTTAACAATCTTTACACTACCAGATATTGTACTTACGCTTCCAACGTAATCTTTTATTTTGAGACTGAAGAAATATATATTATCTTTAATTATAATGTGCGTTGATGCACTATCTGCCAAACACATATATCCATCCATAGTCTCAAAGTCTGGCATTTTCTGAATTATAAATATTCATAAAACATGTATTAACATAAACATTAAACATGAAACATAACATACATCTTACAACAAAAGATATATATATTATAATACAAGAAACTTATATCACATCGATCTTATATCACTCATCGATTTTCTTTGAATCAACCAGAAAAGTCTGATACGTCGAGATGAGTATCATCATTTAAACCAGGAAAAGATGGCCCGGGTTCATCAAAGATGAAGTTTGTTTCACTTTCTTTCTCTTTCTCTCTTTTGGATTCTCTATACAGATTGGCTAATTGTTTTGGCGTACGACAACCATGTACCGAATGACCTTTCATACCACATATGTAGCAAACCTTTTTCGTTTGCCTTTTATCATCTCGGCCCGTTTCATTTTCGTGAAAGTTCTTATTATATCTTTCATCATATGGACGGAATCTTCTTCCTCGTCCTCTTCCACGACTATGATTTCCACCACGTCCACGACCTCGCCCTCTCTAGTTATTATAACTGGAGGATGCAACATTCACTTCAGGGAATGGAGAAGATCCGGTGGGACGAGCATGATGGTTTAAAGTCACGAGTTTATTATTCTTCTCTCCTACAATCAGGACTTGCATCAACTCTGAGTAACGGGGATAGCCCTTCGCCCGGTATTGTTGCTGCGGAACTACATTTCCAGGATGGAGCGTAGAGAGAATTTTCTCGATCATATCATAATCACTTATTTTTTTCTCCACATAACATCATCCTAGATGTAACTTCGAACATTGTAGAATTATTCACTAACACTTTTATATTCCTAGAACCGGAGATGTATCCACTTGTATTTAGCTTTCGGTAAAATCACATATTTATGGCGATCAAACCTCTCTTTTAATGATTGCCAGAGGTTTGCAGGATCCTCTTTCGTAATATATTCATCTTTTAAACCATCACTAGATTTTTACCCGCACAATCGTGCGGGTGTTTAATTTCATTTATATAGTTTTAGATATTTATTTTGCATTATTAGTGGCATATATTTTTAACTTAATTATTTTATTAAATTTTTATAATATTTCAAATACAATAATTTTATAGACACATGTCGTAATTAATCACTTGTTTTAAACCGTCACATGTATTTATCGCTTCTTATTACTCTCTTTGTTTCATTATAAGTGTCACTTTAACTTTTTGCACACGGATTAAGAATACAATTGATTTTACATATTTTCTATATAAAAACATAATTATCTATATACCTAACCATATTTCAACCAATAGAAAAATAAATTGCAATATAAACTTAATAGATTTTGCATCGAAGTTCAAAAACAATACTTCTTTTGTAAAAAAAAAATTCTCTAAAACGATACTTAATATGAAACGGAAGGAGTATATATTTTTCTTATTAATTTGCATTTGATTATTAAAAAAAATCAATATATGCATGAAACAACATATTTTTTATATCTTCTTGCCCGCACTTTAAAGTTCTAAATTAACTTTTAACATTTTTATGTTTATTTTTGTTAGATAAAATATTCTTGTATATATAAAAGTTTAAAATATTTAATTTTTATACACATAATATAGTATAGTGTGTTAACCCGTTTTGCTAATATATTATATTTTAACATAAATATTATATTTTGAGAATAGTATATATTAATATATCAATTATATATAATTTTATCATATTTGGTTCAGTATAATAATTTTTAAATATGATAGAGTATCATTATAAAATAAATAAAATTATGATAGAATTTTATTTTGCAATTAATAAACAATAATTGAATATCTATTAATGTACAATAATATTTTATTATTAGTTAGGAAATTAGTGATATTTACATAAATTTTGAAAATTGAGATATTGTTAAAATTTGAAAATTGAGATATTGTTAAAATATTTTTCAAAAATTTGTTAAAATTTAATAAATATATCTATTAATTTAAAATAAAAAGATATCAAAATATATTATGATTAAAGTAGTTAGACATATATTATATTATTAGTTTAAGGAAAGACATTTATAAATTTCTAGGGGAATGTCCAACTAAAGAATCACACATAAAATAAGTCATGACTTCTGTTTTAATAGTATAGATGTATATGATCTCGTAAATATATCATGGCTCTAGCCTTGTTCTCATCTTACACTGTTTTTGAATTATTGATGGTTTCCGAAAGCTCGTTTCCTCTCAAGTGCATCTTTGCACTCACAACCCAAGTCATATATTTATTTCCCATAGTATAAAGGACATTTATTTCGAGCTTTTTCAGATCCGACATGATAATTGTATTCATAGAACTGCATATTTTAAAATATAATAATGACGAGAATTAAAATACGGAAAGTAAATGCAAAAATTAAATGCATAAACTTAAATGCATGAATTTAGAAAATAATAAATAAAATTTGGAGGCTTATCCGACCACATGATCCGAAGATATATAGTCTTCCCTATTGATCATGTTTTTAAGAAGGCAAAGCCTTCCATATGGTTCGAGGAGACAAGGTCTACCATTTTGACCATTTTTTTCGAAGATTCGAGGAGATATAGTCTGTCATATTGAATTTTTCTTTTTATTCAAGGTTCAAGGAGACATAGTATACCATTTTAATATTTTCTTTTTTATTCACGGAGTCAAATCCTATCACGTGTTTTTTTGATTGTGAAGACATAACCTACCTTAACAATCAGTTGGAAAACGCAACACCTATCATCCCAAAAAATAATGGAGAAAGTCTAACCTCTTATTCTTGAACAATAATAAAATTAATATTATTGAAAAACATAAATTAAAACTCACATCACTGGTATAACTTCATTTAGTATAAGATCAGAGTTTCGTGCTGATAACGTATTGAATATTTGTTATTTTATTTGGTAAGATTATATATATGTGATAGTGACAAAAAAGAGAAAGTACTATGCTTTTACGAAAAAGAGAGAGGGATTTATATTATTCTTATGTTCTCTTTACAAAAAGAGAGAAGCACTATTTATAGATGGGTAAGATTGGTCAAAACTACACATTAGGGAGAAGGAGACAAAATCACAAAGAGGTTATGGGTGATTGTTTCTGCATATGTAAAACATCTGTCCCCATTAGGGAGAAGAGGACAAAATCACTAAGAAGTTATGGGTGACTGTTTCTGCATATGTAAAACATATGTCCCCATTGGTTAATGACGAAGACATTTTTCCCCCACAGATGAATAGTCATGGTTTATGAAAGATCAAAGAGACAATAATTCTCTTCATGCAACACTATAAACTAGTTTTATTCTTATATTTATGTTTATAATTGTATGTGCTAGTATATAAGATTTAACTAAAAAGTTTCTTCTTATAACAAGAACAAATTTTATTTTTTTATGAAAACTACACAATATAAGAAACTCCTTATTTTCATTTAGAAGTTATATATTTTTACTTAATAATCGATCCAATTAGCTGTTGCATACTTAGAATTGAAACAATCTTGTTTAGTACCACTTAACTCATTTTCTACTATAATGTATTTACAATTCCACACAGAATCGATATATTTTATTCTGAATTTAGCACGTATCAGAAGTAGGCATAAATTATGATGAGTTATTTGAAAGACATTTAAA
>CAJHQQ010003300.1:0-46696 GCA_905132885.1 Moricandia moricandioides
GATCGAAGCATGCAGAGCGACATCGTGATGAGCTGTCAACGGTGTCAACCATGCAAGAACCCAAGGCTGATGTTATCAGACATGTGTGAAGGGGCGGTTTGTTGTGTGTGTGATCTGGGCATGACATCTGGTCATTCAGCCAGACACGTGGAGCACGGAAGGTGCCGCGAAGCAATGCGTCCGGAGGCCAGGCGAAGCGACAACGGTACTGCCACACAGCTTGATCTGATGTTGCTGTGCATCCTATAAATAGCCCACGACCCCAGCTTATTTTAACACATCCAGACAACCTAAAGCAGTGAAAAACGTGAAAAAAGGTAGGAACGTAAAAGAAAGAAAAATTATCAGTTTCAGACATTTTCCGAGTTCTTGTAGTTTTAGAGAGTTTCGAGAACAGGTTACTCTGCTCGAGTTGGTCTACATCTGAAGAAGGTTTCTTGCCCAAAACTTCAAGAGTCACCGTAAAAACGTGGGATATACTTGGACAAGGTCAAGAACAGGGTTCGGATTGCAGAGACGGGTCGGGGTCAAGCCAGAAGCAACCCAAAAACAGTGAGTTATAATCAATTGTTGCGGAGTTGTTTTTCATGCAGGTTCCGTTACTTGCGAAGTATGGATCTGGGCAGTGGGTAGGGCCGGTTCTAAACTGAAGTACTGTTTGGTTAGTTATAGTGGTGATGTTGATTGATTGAGTGGATAGCTGACTTCAGTATTTTTACGTTGAGAAATCGTAAGTAGGCCATGCTAATCGTTTAGGTTGAGGGGTTAGTAGAGAACATATGAATGCTAGATAAATTGCTAGGTTGGTGGATAGTATAGTTATCATGGAATCAGTCTTGGTGCTAGATTCTAGAAATATATTTGATGGTGTTTGGTTGTGATTCATATGTTAGAACCGTTGGTTATATTACCGGGTTTGCTATTAGTTATATTGGGCGCGACAGCATTGTGTAACCACAATGCTAGGCATTGTATTAGGAGTGAGTTTAGTTTCTTCAGACCTACCCGGCTCGGCGTTCACGGAAAACCCTTATGTCGCTGGATGGACGACTCAGAGTAGACGGGGCAGCCTATGGCTGATAGTGATTACACGACGGTGTACTTGTCAGTGACCCGAAGGACTGTGGGCTGTCGTGCCAGGTTGACCTGACATGATGTGGGCGCCGGTCGGTTGAAAGTCCTTCTTCCCAGGCACTTCCGTGGTAGAGTTAGGCATGTGCGCGGATAGTTGAAGGAGGAACCCTAACCATCACCGGGGCCGAAGTTAGATATATATATTATTTAGTATAAAAGGGATTGGTTACCCTGGTTTAAGTTGAGATCGCATTTGCAAAGCTTTTAGCAATCATCTTATAGTATCGATAATTTATCGCTGCATTATGTTTTCTGTGCGATTTTCGATTTGCTATTATTATTACTACTTTGATTTATTTTCGGCTTAAGCGTAATCTTCTCGTTTAAGATTGTTTGGGTGGGATTAGCGAGGGGTATGTTATTATGTTAGTTGGGCGAATTGTAGACTCACTGAGTGAATGCTAGATTACTCAACACCTCGACTTCTTTGTTGTTTTCAGGGTGGACAGTTAGAGTGTAGAGGTTGCGGGAGTGATAGGCACGCTGGTGTAGATTTTTTCGCAAAGAAATGGCAGATCTCTTCACATCTATCAATAACCGGCACATACCCTTTCTTTCCGTCGAAGAAATCTATGTCTATTTAAAAATTCGTTTTGTAAATTTCATTTTTTATCTTTTTGCTTACAGACGTTTTGAGACTATAATTATATGTATCTTTTGCCGCTGGCATCCACTACCTGCTATTTGTGGTTTGTGAACAGATATGTATAAATAAAAAATTGATGGTTTTATGTAATGCATGTGTAATCTGATATGTAGTTGTCCAAGTAACCACGTCAGATTTAAGTTGGGCTTGAAAGTCTTAGCTTGATCTGAGAGTGTTAGGGACGGTCTCGCCTTGTACCGGATGCACCCTATTGTGCATGGCTAGTTTTCTACCCGTTTGTTAGCCTTCTGACCTTGGTAGAAGTCGGTCCGCGGTCCATGTTTGTTTCGATTGTTGGCTGATGGTTCGACCTACTAGACGTCGGAGGTGTTACAGAGGCGTCGTTATAGAGAATGAGTTTGTCCATGCATGACAACAAGTGCTTTCAATGTTTTATCGATCAAACAGTCGCAAAAGATGTTTAGGAAACAGCACTTCCCGGTATTGGTTTAATTAGAATAGAGATACCTTTTTTTATGTATGCGTTGCAGCATGGCTAATGCGGGACAAGGTGATGATGGACGAGATTCGGGATAATGGGTAGAGGGTAGGTGCAGCAGAAGCAGGATCGGGTACAGATCGCAGGATAATGGTTAGTGAGCGTTGACACGATGAAGAGCCCTCGCAGAGACAAGATCTTTCCTGTGTACGGTAAGGACAAGGGAGAGACAGAATTTGCGAGTTAGCCCAAGTCGTAAATTGGGAGCAGGGGACATCAAATAATGATCAATCGCTGGAATCAACCCAAGCAGGATAACGAAACGCGCCACAGAAAGACCCAAGATCAGGGAGCAGAGAACAACTGAGCCTTTTACATGTGAATTAGATAACCAAGCACTCAGTAACCAAAAACAGGCGTACTCATACCCTGAAGTTCTCAAGTTATTATCTACCATGAAGAACATTGGATCATACAAGTTCAAGGGAGGATCAAGATCCTATTGAGCCGACAAGTGGATTACTACGATGGAGAAGAATTTTGAAGCCATGGAGTGTCCGGAAACAATATCAGAAGAAGATCGTTGTTTACTATTGGAAGCGATGCAACAGGATGGTGGACAGCATAGAAAGGCAGTGTGACATACCATTACATCATGGGAATCAGTCAAGAGAGAGTTCGAGAGAAGTACTTCCTCAGAAGCAAAGCATCGTTGGAGCGTCAGTTTATGAACTTGTTCAAGGAGATAGCGCAGTGAGGAGCTATGATTCAGAATTACAAGGTTGAGGCGACATGTTTTTGATGGGCGTGAAGATGAAGGGACAATGATCCGTAACTTCATGTACGGATTAAAGTCTGAACTTGGAAGCCGTTTAGCTGGAAGCAACTTCAACAGCTTATCCGATCTGGTGGAGAGGGCTGTTAATTTTGAGACTGTGTTAGAGGCGGAAAGGAAGGTTACACAACATTTTGGAGGACACACCAAGTTCAACCAAGGAGAAAGACCAAATTACAACAGGGGTCCAAGATTCAACAAAGGCGAAGGACGAGGATTTGGAGGCCAAGGTAATTATCGGAGTAACTCTGGAGCATGTTACATATGTGGTCGGCCGGGACATATTTCAAGGTTTTGTCCCAACAACAACCGAAACAACCAGCAGGGTTATCCACATATAAGGATGGAATATGTCACTTGTTACTTCTGCGGTAGGAAGGGCCATTATGCTTCATCATGTCCAAACAAGCCAATCCCTGCAACCTCTCTCGCGATCCGAGCTCCTCCTAGCCGTCCAGCAATTGAGCCAGCACCAAAGAAGCAAAACCTAGGAGGTAGAGTTTATGCCTTAGGTTTAGAAAACCCAGACAATGCAGGACCTTCCAAGGGTCCCATAACAGGTATTGTGGATACTTAACCTCCTCTTTTTATTGCACGGATGTCTGTATAGATTTAGTTGTTGGAATTTAGTTAGGATTCTGGTTAGGTGAAGGTTGCTTGATCGCTAGGTTGCGCGTTTAGAAATTTTTCGATTATGATTGATGGTTGTGCGAATTTTGATTAGTATCTTGTGTTTGAGATATTGTTGATTGAGTTACTGTGGCAGGAACCATACATGTTTCTGGTAAACCCACACATGTATTGTTAGACTCGGGGGCAACACATAGTTTTGTGACCCCTGAAGTAGCTGCCCAGTTTTGGGATTGTTTTGTGGTTGATAGGGTAAACGTGGCAGTCTTGACCCCTGCAAACCGAACCCTTCAAGCAGATCAGTGTATCAGGAATGTTCCAGTGGTCATTCAAGGCAAAGAGTTTGTGGCAGATTTGTTAGTTATGCCTTTGGAAGGGTACAAAGTAATCCTTGGAATGGACTGGTTATCAAGATATGAAGTTCAGATCGATTGTGGAAAGGGAAGAGTGTTATTTAGCAGAGGTAAACAACCAGAGATGGTATACTATGGAATCAGTCCTAGTATGACCGTGTCACTGATAGCAGCATTGAGAGTACAAGATTTGTTTCAAGACGGGGAAGTGTATTTGGTAACTTTATCGGTTAGTGGGGGAGCCACTAACGATGAAGTTAAGATTGAAGACATAGAGGTGGTCCAGGAGTTTGAGGATATATTTGCGCCACTAAAGGAATTACCTCCACCTCGGAGTAATCCCTTTACTATTACTTTGGAGCCTGAAGCGAAACCCATAGCTAAGGCACCGTATCGGATGGCACCTGCGGAGTTGGCTGAGCTAAAGAAACAATTGGAAGATCTATTGGAAAAGGGATTCATCAGATCAAGTTCTTCACCTTGGGGAGCTCCTGTGTTGTTTGTGAAGAAGAAAGACGGAAGCATGAGGTTGTGTATCGATTATCGCGGTATCAACAACATCACCATAAAAGACAAGTATCCTCTTCTGAGGATAGATGAGCTGTTGGATCAACTCAAAGGAGCTAGTTGATTTTCGAAGATTTATTTGGCATCAGGGTATCACCAAATTCCTATTGCCAAGTCGGATATTATGAAGACGGCATTTCGAACGAGGTATGGGCAGTATGAGTTTGTGGTTATGCCCTTTGGTCTCACAAACGCCCCTGCAGCTTTCATGCGTTTGATGAATGAAGTGTTTCACAACTACCTAGACAAGTTTGTGATTATTTTCATTGACGACATTCTGGTGTACTCGAGGAGTAAGGAGGAACACAAAGAGCATCTGAGATTGGTTATGGAGAGGTTACGAAGTCAGGAGCTGTTCGCCAAGTTCAGCAAGTGCTCGTTTTGGAAGAGAGAGATAGGATTCTTGGGTCACATAGTATCAGGAGACGGCGTGGCTGCTGATCCAGAAAAGGTCCAAGCCATACGAGAATGGCCTCGACCTACCACTGTGACAGAAGTGAGGAGTTTTCTCGGACTTGCGGGTTATTATCGGAAGTTTGTTAAGGACTTTTCCTCCATTGCAAAGCCTTTAACTAAACTTACCGGTAAAGGAGTACCTTTCATATGGATGGAAGAAACAGAGAATGCATTCAAGACGTTGAAGGAAGCTCTCACCACTGCACCAGTGTTAGCTTTGCCCGAGCAAGGTAAACCTTACACGGTATACACAGATGCTTCACGAGTTGGGTTAGGTTGTGTGCTTATGCAAGATGGGAGAGTCATTGCATATGCTTCACGAAAAATAAGGAAGCATGAAGATAACTACAGTACACATGACTTGGAGTTAGCGGGTGTAGTATTTGCTTTGCGAATTTGGAGATCGTACTTGTACGGAGAAGAAGTAGAGGTATACACGGACCATCAAAGTCTTAAATACCTCTTCACCCAGCCAGAACTCAACCTGCGTCAGCGTAGGTGGATGGAGTTTGTGGCCGACTATGACCTAAATATTCATTACCATCCAGGTAGAGCGAATGTTGTTGCGGATGCCTTAAGTCGAAGGAAGATGGACGCAGATTTAGAAAAAGAAGTGGAGCTGTTAAACCAAGAGTTGAAACAAGTGAATTTGGTCGCTTTAGAAGGACAGACAAGCGAACCATTGGGAGTACAAGCAGTGAACCAGGCCAGTTTGATTCAAAAGATTCGAGAAGAACAACTAAATGACGAGAAACTGCAGAAGATTGCTGAAGATCTCAGAGGGCAAGTCGGACCAAATAGTGCTGGATATTACTTGGCGGAAGATGGAACCTTGCTAATTAATGGAAGGATCACGGTTCCTAAAAGGCAAGGGATGAGAGATGAGATACTAAGGATGGCACACCATTCCTTACTTAGTATCCATCCTGGAAGTTCAAAGATGTATAAAGATGTGAGAAGATACTATCATTGGCCAGGCATGAAGAGAGCGGTAGCGCAATGGGTTGCACAATGTGCAAATTGTCAACAAGTTAAAGCCGAGCATCAAGTACCAGGAGGATTGTTACAGAGTCTTCCGATACCTCAATGGAAATGGGACTCGATTTCCATGGATTTCATCACTGGATTACCCACTGCTCCAGGTAGATCGAACAACTATATATGGGTGATTGTGGATAGGTTAACCAAGGTTACACACTTGTTGCCGATGCGGGATACGGATAAAGTTGAAGTATTGGCTGAGATGTACATTGACGAAATTGTGAAGCTACATGGTGTACTTTCAGACATCGTCTCAGATCGTGACCCTAGGTTCACAGCAGCATTTTGGGAAGCACTACAGGAGGCCTTGGGAACGAAACTGTTCAGAAGCACTGTGTTCCACCCAGAGACAGACGGCCAAACGGAGAGAACCATTCGGACCATCGAGGACATGCTACGGATGTGTATCCTCGATTGGGCAGGAAACTGGGAGAAGCATCTACCGTTGGTCGAGTTCTCGTATAACAACAGTTATCATTCAAGTATAAAGATGTCTATGAAGCACTGTACGGAAGGCCATGCAAAACACCTTTGTGTTGGACGGAAGTGGGAGAAAGAAGAATGTTTGGATCACCAATCGTTCAGGAGACCATGATTAAGCTGGAGACGATTCAAACCAATATGAAGAAGGCTCAAGACCGTCAGAAGACGTACGCCGATCAATCAAGGAGAGAGGTAACTTTTGAGATAGGAGATTGGGTAGACTTGAAGGTCACCGCACAAAAAGGGAAAGACAGATTTGGCAAGGTCGGGAAACTCGCGGTTAGGTTCATTGGTCCATACAAGATCATTGGGAAGGTTGGTGAGGTAGCATATCGATTGGACCTGCCTGATGATATGCATCTACATCCGGTTTTCCATGTTTCCATGCTTCGGAAACATATACGTGATCTAAGTGCTGTGGAGCCCGAGAGAATTGAAGAGCTAAGGACAAATCTCACCTATCCAAAAGGACCAATCAGAGTAGGGGAAAGGCGTATTCGAAGACTGAAGAATCGAGAGATTGCCCAAGTGCAAGTATTCTGGGGAAAACAAAACAGAATTCATGTCACTTGGGAGGATGAAGCAAGATTCAAAGCTAATAACCCTGATTTTTTCAGAGAGGATGTTGTGATGGAAGAAGGAGGCCCCTCAGTACCTTAGAATTCGGGGACAAATTCTATTAAGGGGGGGGGGGGGGGGGGGGGGGGGGGGGGAGAATGTAGGAACCCGTATAAAAAAAAAAAAATTTATGGTCGAGTATCTTTTTGGTGGTCGAGTTGCGGGCGATCGGGAAGTTTCGATCTGTGAGATGGTCGAAAAAGTCGAAGAATTGATCGTGAGAGAACCATGAGTCGATTAAGCTGCTCGACCATGGTTTGACAAAGTGTTAGATTGATCAGACGGACGTTTTGGAAGCTTATCATTTTTGGAAGCACGACGTTTTAGAAGCTCGACGTTTTTGAAACCCGACGTTTCTTAACCAAGAAGTTTTCTCGGAAAATCGTCATATCAGTAAATTATTATTCTGAAGACATTATAAGTCGGAAGCAGGACGGGAGTTAAGCAGGATGGGAAGTAAGCAGGACGGGATCGAAGCACGACGGGAAAACCGAAACTGAAGAAAAACCCTAATTTCGATATTATAAATTTCTTGAGGAAGCCGAAGGCTCGGGAAATATTTTATATCAAGTTTAGACATCATATGGAATTTATTAAAAATATTCAGATCATCAGAACGGGCGTAGAAAAATATTCGGGATTGATCACGGATCGAAAATTCGCCGGAAGGATCGAAATCAGTCGAATGCACCGAGAAGCTCGAGATGGCCTTATCTATGAGATAAGGACGTGGTGTCAACTGCCTGGCATGGTATGTGGCAAGGGAAGCACGAGGTGTTGATGCACATGCGACCGCAACATGCGAAGTGACACACTGAAGCACGAGGTGCCGCATAACCTGCGATCGAAGCATGCGGAGCGACATGTGTGAGCTGTGGTGTCAACCTGCATAAACCCAGGCTGTGTATCAGACATTTGGGGGGCGTTTTTTCATCTGGCATGACATCCTGGTCATGCAGCCAGACATGTGGAGCACGAGGTGCCGCGACGCATGCGTCTAGAGCCATGCGAAGCGACACACGGACTGCCACACAGCTTTGATCTGATTGGTTGCTGCATCCTATAAATAGCCCACGACCCCAGCTTATTTTAACACATCCAGACAACCTGAAAGCAGTGAAAAACGTGAGAGAGAAAGTAAGAGAAAGAAAGTTATAGTTTCGATCTTTTCCGAGTCTTTTCGGTAGTTTTAGAGAGTTTTCGAGAACAGTTACTCTGCTCGATTTGAGTCTACATCTGAAGAAGGTTCTGCCCAACTCAAGATTAGTACAAACGTGGATCTACTTGGGAAGGTCAAGAAAGGGTTCGGATTGCAGAAGACGGAGCCGGGGTCAAGGCCACGAGTCAACCAAAAACAGTGAGTTATAATCATTTGTTTGCTGAGTTGTTTTTCATGCAGGTTCCCGTTACTTGGAAGTTGGATCTGGGCAGGAGGCCGGGTCTAAACTGAGTAACGGTTTGGTTAGTTAATAGTTGAGGTTAGATTGATTGAGTGGATAGCATGCTTAAGTATTACTTGAGAATCGTAGTAGCATGCTAATCGTTAGGTTGATTGGTTAGTTAGAGAACGTTGAATGCTTAGATGATATTGCTAGGTTGTGGACAGTTAGTTATTCTGGAATCAGTCTTGGTGCTAGATTCTAGAATATATTTGATTGTGTTTGGTTGTGATTATACTTAGAACCTTGGTTATATTACCGGGTTTAGTATTAGTTATATTGGCCGACAGCATTGTGTAACCCACAATGCTAGGCATGTATAGGGGTGAGTTAGTGTTCCTTCAGACCTCGTACCCGGCGGGTTCAAGGAAACCCCTTATTCGCTGGATTGGGAAGACTCAGAGAGACGGGGTCATGGCCTATGGCTGAGTGATTACACGACGGTGTAAGGTGGCAGTGACCCGAAGGACTGTGGACTGTCGCGAGGTGACCCGAATGACTGTGGGCCGCGGTCGGTTGAAAGTTCCTTCTTCCAGCCTTCGTGGTAGGAAGTTAGGATGTTGCCGATAATGAAGGAGGAACCTAACGTCACCGGGGCCCGAGTTAGATATATATATTATTTAGTATAAAGGGATTGGTAAACCCTGGTTTAAGTTGAGATCGTTTTGCAAGCTTTAGCAATTATCTTATAGTATCGATAATTTGATCGCTATTATTTTCTGCTGCGGATTTCTGATTTGCCTATATTATTACTACTGATTTATGCTCTTAGGTGAATTTCTCGCTTTAGATTGTTTGGGGTGGGATAGCGAGGGGTTGTATTTGTTAGTTGGGGATTGTAACTCACTGAGTAATGCTAGATTACTCACACCTCACTCTTTGTTGTTTTCAGGTGACCAGTAGAGTTCGTAGAGGTCGCGGGAAGTTAGGCCGGCTGGTGTAGATTTTCATCTTTTTTCTTGCGACGTTTTCAGACTATAAGTATGTATCTTTTGCTCGCTTGGCATGCCACTACTTGTACGATATTTTGTGTGTTGTGAACCAGATATGATATAAAATAAATAAATCGATGTTTTATGTAAATGCCTTGTTGTATCTGATATTAGCTTTGTCCAAGCTAACACAACGTCAGATTAAGGTACGGGTTGAAAAGTCTTAGGCCTTGATCTGACGGGACGTGTTAGTGGACGGTCTGGCCTAGTCACGAATTGCACCCTTTGTGACCATGGCTGGATTGTTCCTAACCCGTCTTGTAGCACTTCTGAACCTTGGTAGAAAGTCGGTCCGTTGGTCATGTTCTTGTTTGATTGTTGGCTGATGGTTCGACCTATACCTAGAACGGTTCGGGGGTGTTACAGGTAGCCTCCTTGCTGGTTGTTGTAAGAGGGTTTTTGTTGGTAGTTGATTGGGTTTTGGTATTGAAAGTTGGGATCCTTCCTGTACCATTGACCATTAGCATTAATGAAACACAGCTCATGTTCCTTCTAAGCCATCAACTTTATTAACCTCTAGACCATCTGCTTAACCCTGCTTTCCCACAAAGTTCACTTTTTCTTCTTTTTCTCTATCCAAAAAGAGCATGTCTAGATTATCTTGAAGGGATTTCAACTATTTTCTTGTGTGGGAGTCCTCACCACCTCCACCTCGATTTTGCATGTCGCAGTCATCATTGTACACTGAGTCACTTTGTGCCATGTTCTCAACAAGCCCCATTCCATCTTGAGTTGTTCTTCCTAAGAAGAAACCATTGCTTGTTGTGTCTAACATGCTTCGATACTTAGGCATAACTCCTCTGTAGAAAGTGCTTAGTATACTCTCATTATTGAAACCATGGTGAGGACATTGTGTTAAGTAGCCCTTGAGCCTTTCCCATGCTTCAGCAAAACTCTCTAGGTTCTTTTGTTAAAATCCAGAAATCTCATTTCTCAGCTTAGCAGTTCTTGATGTGGAGAAAAACTTGTTGAGGAAGACCCGTTTGCATTCTTCCCAAGTGTTAATGGACCCCTGAGGTAAACTCTTCTCCCAAAGGTGGGATTTATCTCCCAAAGAGAAGGGAAACAATCTTAGTTTGAAAGCGTCTTCAGAGATACCATTGATCTTCGTCGTTCCACATAGATTGTCAAAGTTATCTAGGTGGTCAAGGGGATCCTCCAAAGCGAGACCATGGTATTGTTAGCTTGGATCATGTTGATCAAACTTGACTTGATCTCAAATTTGTTGGTCTCCACAGCTGGTGCTCTAATACCTGACCTATTTCCATGGATGTTGGGCTGGTCATATGTTCCAATCTCCCTAGCTTGGCGTTGAGGATGTTTATGCCTAAGGTTTGCAGCCCCTTGGCCATGTCCCGCTTCATCTGCTCCTGCTGGAGGAACTCCGTGAGGGTCTTGTACATTGTTTTCAGCTTCATGGACATTTTGGTGATGCTGATGTTCATCCATTTCTAATCCCAATTGATCGAAAGGAATCAGATACTCTTCTCTTCTTTTTCTTGCTAATTCTCTCTCTAAAGCCCTGATGTTGTCTACTCGAGAAACAAATTCTGTTGGTACTCTACTCCTAAAGTTCATGCACCTAGTTTTTCAAATAGAAATGAAGAAAAAGTGTCAGTAAGCAGATGAAAGAAAATACGACTTCGTCTCAAGCGATGACTAAATCTCACTGTCAAAATCAACTTAGAACTGGCAACAACGCCAAATTTGATAAATGATTTTACTCTATCCTAATCAAAGTAGTATAGATCAGTTTCAATCCAATCCTAAGTGATCATGATGCAATGATAATACAAGTATGAGTTTAATCTAAGTGCAATCGGTTTTGATGTGTGAAATGAAGTAACAAGAGAACATATGAGTAAAAACTAGAATTATAAATCAATTGAGAAACAAAGAACCCATGGGCATGGGTATTGACTTTGGGTGACTAAGATCTAACTTAGAATTTTAACACTACAATCAATCCGGTTCCACTAGTCTAGACGCACCATTAAACTAGTTCTTTATCAAGATAAAAGTTCATTTGCTTTCAATCATTAAACATCAAATGTCTTTGGTCTAGTTAAATCAAGCAATCATTAAGAATATGTCTGTTAACTATCTAAACTTCTTATCATCAATTGTCATTGGTTAAGCAAGTAAAGAGAATTATCACTTTCGTTCAGACATTTCATCGAACACCTTTTGGGTATGAACTGTCTAAGGATCTAGATCAAAGTGATGAAGCCTAATCTAGCATTAGAGACAAGAGATAATCATAGAACATGAATGATCTAACACTAAACTCTCTAATCTATCACTTAATCACCCTAGATCACCCTAACCCATGAATCCTAAAGTTAACTACTCACTAGCAAACGTGATGAACTCAAAAACCATAGATGATTCAGAGTTAATCATGCATAATGATCCAGAATAATCAGTGAAACAAAAGTAAGAAGATCAAAGATGATTAAGGATTCAATCTTTTTCTCCAAAATTAATGTGTGTCTCCAGATAAAAAACAGAGTAACCTTAAAATTAGGTTTAAAGAGTATATATAGTTGTTTGAAAACGAACCGAGTCAACCCAACAAACCTTGGTCAACCCGTGAAAATCACAGTTTCTGCATCCTTAGCGACCATGCTTGGTCGCTACGTAAATGTCGCTACAGCACTTATTTGTCGTAGCGACCTTTTGTCATCGCTATGCACGTCGCTACGGTGCCGCAAGTAAGCCTAGCGAACTAGCTAACCAAAGTCGCTACAACACTTGGTCGTGTGGGGATGGGGATCTCGTAGCGACCTCGTCTGGTCGCTATGGTGGTCGCTACGGATCCCGGGGCTTCTTCTAGCGACCTTTCTTGGTCGCTATGGTGGTCGCTACAGTTCCCGGAACTTCTACTAGCGACCTCTCCTGGTCGCTACACCCAAGTCGCTACGACACTTAGCGAGCAAAAGCTTGATTATGCTTTAAATCTCTCTTTCTTGGTCAAGTGGCTTCAAACTCACTATCAAGGATCTCCAACACCTTACATAGACAAATGCAATGCAATGCATCGTACACATGTCTAAATACTAGTCTAAATGATCAAAATGTACAGTGAATAGTGAGTAAAACAATGCAAATATGCAAGACATCACTAACAAGTTATATTATTTGTCGTAAGGGTGGGGGAAACAATCCTGATGACGATATGCATCGAGGAAATTGAGCTCCTTGCAAGTACCATGTTAGTGATTCCTCCTCAACGGGCAGTAATCTCCCTGAAGTTGTTGATGAGACGATTACCTGCAGAGGCTGTGCAACCAATATCAAACACTGACCAGCTGGAACACATCAGTGAGAATGTAGATGATCCACCGGGGTCACTACTAGGGAACCCATCCAAGAAGGCCCAGAATGTTTAGTTCCTGCATGGAGAACTATGCATGAACATATCTATCGTTTCACTCAGTTAGGTTATCCAAATAAGGGTTATGACACTTAGGTCCACCACTAATTACGTATTTTCTGACTTTTAGTTATGTTACTCGGTAAACTTTTGGAGTTTTTAATACTACCTATTGTTCTATATCCCACTCTTACCAAAATTCAGAGGCTATGAAAATGAGATTGAAAATTCATTGACATTATATTTTGGTTATTATTAGTGAAAGAGATAAATCACTTAGCAAAAAAAAAAAACATAACTGTAACATACTGAGAACCAAACCACTCATACCTCATTAAATGTCATTAATTCTCCAGCAATGAAAACAAAGGTGAAGGCCGAAAGAAAGATATGTATCATCGGCACACAATATTTTAACTTTTAAGGTAACCAAGTCTCTTAATAGCCTAACTCTAATTCGTTAACGTCAAGATGACATGACTCAAGATTTATTTAGAACGACACATACTAAAAATTTGTTTCTTTCACTCTCTACAATATCTATCTAATTATCTTTTCACCTATTGCTACTCATCTTTCCAAGAGGACCACATCATCTTTCTCCAGACTCACGTCAACAACCTCTGTTTCCGACTTCATGTTCTACACTTGCGATGCAAGTAAACTGGATTTTAGAACCATATTCATAGCATAGGATGTCACATGTCTCTCTTAATACTTCCACACTCACTAATAAATTTTATTAGAGCTGACTGTATTCGTTAATTAACTTTCATGTTTGTAATGTTCGTAATACTTTGCACATTAGAATCGTCACTTACGTTTGCTGCTTTGTCCTATTAATTTACCAAAACTTTCATTTTTAGATTTATCTATTTAAAATATATATATATATATATATATTTTTTATAAAATAAGAAAAAAAAATTGATTTTAGTGCATATAGATTAATTAAGATTTTGAAATTCCACATTTATATTAGTTTTTTTTTAATTATTTGGTGTATATAAAATATGTTTCATAGAATTTAAATGTGGTTTTAGATATAATTTTACAAAATCTCATCAAAATATATTAAGTTCTAAGAAAATTTTAAAGATAATTATTTTGTGAATGTAAAACAAACAATATAGGTTGTTTTGTACTTATATAAAATGTATATACATATAAATTATTAATTTATAATTTTAGTGAGACCATATATTTACATAGAATTTTCTAAGAAATATTATCTTATTATTTTTATCGCTTTGTGTAATATTTTGAACCGGCCAAACTTAGAACCAAAAAAATATTAATTTATAGTGTTTATTAATCTATTGAGTATTATTTTAGAGTTCTTACTATAATTAATAACTATATTTTGACCCGCGCTTTCAGAGCGCGGGATAAATTTTCGGTTAAAAGATTATTTATAAAATGACAAATATAGTAAAAATTGAATTTTAACATTTGAATTTGACGTTTATAGTTAATAATCTATTTTATTTCAATGTTTCATATTTTAATTCAGTTAATTATTTTAATTTTTTCTTTAGAAAAATATTTAAATATAATATTAAAAATCATTAAAGATTTCAAATGTATTTTGAGATTGATTTTTAAATAAAATATTTTAACATAAACTACAAATTTACATCTACAATTATGTATAGAATTGTTTATTCTGTTTATACTATTAGACACTTGAGTATGACATATATAAGCATAGAAAACATCAAAACACAGCAAACATCTGCCATATGTTCAAGTTGGCTATGTTGTACACCAAGTAACTTCTCAAACAAAACCATAATCTTGTCACCACAATTATCACCTAACACAAGCAAAGAAATAAGTTTTGCATCAACCATTACATAAAAAACCACAAAGTTCGGTCTTATCAATCATACCTGTTGGAAAACTCGAGCATCTACAGATGGAATCATTCATGCTTCTCTAGCATATGCAAAAATACCTCCGGCGTTAGTCACCGGTACAGCGGTACCAATAGCCTTCAGCTTATACTCTTTCCCCATTGTACGATTAATCAAAACACTATCCCTTCACTAAACTCCACCATCGCAAGATCCTTCGTCTTACACTCATCACAAACCCTAAGCTCCGATTTCAATAAATATATCTCGTCAGTAGCCATAAAGTTTCTGAAAAAGATCTTCGCGTAAGATTAGGCTACCACCGCCCTCAATCTAGCCATTCCTAAACACATCGGCAAGCACATTTGACCTGCATGGCTGCATCTTCCTCCTATTATTGAGCACGTCCGGTATAATATATATTAAGCAACGAATATTTCGTATTCCAGTAGGATATGAGAGATTTAATTATTAATATGCTAGACTTGTTTTGCTTTGGGAATATCCCTTAAATAAAGGAGAGAATATAATATTTATGGGAAAGGTTTAAGTTTCTAAATGGTACAGTAGGAATTTAATTTTTGGTCAAAATTAATTTAAAAATTTTAAATAAAGGAATGTCATTCCCTTGTAAATAACTATAAAATGCAAGGGTAGAATTCTAGTAGGATCTTGCTTTAATAGTATAGATAAGAACACTATATTGAGGCCCACTACATTGTAATATACGAAAACTAACAATACAATTCAAACATGTCGCAAATTGATAACATGACCCCAAAAAAATCCAGTTAGCATAGACTTATTTCTACACCAAACAAACATCAATGCAGACAAACAAAAACCTTTATGTGCAGAAACAATATAACAAATCATAACTGCCCATCCCAACAACCAGCGTTTCACACGTTCGAACTTAACCCAAAAACAATCATCGGTTCAATAGCAAAACATCTGACTCCCAACTAGGCTTATGATTTAGACGAACATAGTTGACACAACTATTAACCATCATAATTCAAACGACGTTACAAGACATGTCTAGCAAATGAACAAAACTAAATTCACCAACTCTGTGGGAAATGCGGACACACTCCTAGTAAATAATAATAATACTTTATGCATTCATTTAAAATATTTTGGTCCTTTTGTAGTCCATTCAAAAACATTTTTTCCGCATTTGCTTGATTACTATTAACATTATATGTAACCAATTTTAACCAAATTTAGATATAAAGCTCTTACTAGATTTTGATCCGCGCTTTAAAAGTGCGAAATATTTTACATTATAAAAGTTTTAATAATAAACACATAGATTATCTCTTTTCTTACAATATTAAATAGGTAAATCTATCCCATTTGAACCCATCCCATTTTTTATCAATTCCGCTTAAATAATGAATGTTTTTGGAGATTATCTCTTTATGACTCATTTAAATACATAGAAAGAAAGTCTATCCGTGAAGTGAACATTTTTTTAGAAATTAATTTGGATTTTTTCTACAGTTTGAGAGATACACATGTTAATTAAACCAAAATCATGAACCCGTTTTGACTAATTTAATTTTAACTTCTAATACACCGTCTATTTAGATCCACAATAATTTTTTTTTTGTAACAGATCCACGACAATTACATTGACCCATTTACAAACATTTAAATTATTTAAAGCATTTTGAATAAAGTTCCAATATTATTTTAAAATTTTGATAATATGTTTGAAGGGAATTTATTTTTAAAAATGTTTAATTTAAATTTCAAAAAAAAATTGAATAGTTGAAAAAAAATGAATATAATTCATGTAGAAGAATGTTAATATGGAAATGTCTAAAGTTGTTTGTGTATAATGAGTTGAATAGATGACCTATAACATAAACTACATCTCTCAAAATCATTTAAAACCTGAAAGGAAAAAATAAATAAATATATTTATTGGTCGTTTAATAATATTAAAGTACCACTTTGATAAAGTTAAATGTTTGTCCTGTAGAGTTTGTTGTAGTAACTAAAAACATGGTCAATTTGATTGAAAAAAAAATATCAGAGAGATTGGATAATGATTATGGAAATAATAGATTCTTTGGCAAATGAGTTTTTAATTTCGTTTAAATTTCTGAATGGTTTAAAATGGAAACTTCTAATTGGTTGATTAATAAGTAGCGAAAATTATTAAAAAATCTAAATAAGAGAATCACATATTAATGTAAATAATTTCAAAATTAAGGACATAATCTAGTATGATTTTGCTTTAATAGTATAGATGTTTATTCGTCGAATTTCGATTTCAATAGGAAGATTCTTAAACTGTAAATCGAAATCGTACTCTTATCAAATACACTGATTTCAAATTTAACTATAAACAATAAACATAATTACGGAACTAAAACAAGAGCATCCCATAACCAAACAAAATCGAGCACTACACAAAAATCGAAACTAAAAGGGAAGACAGATTGTAAAGACATGAGTCAGGGTTTCTACGAAGATGGTTGTTGAATCTAGAGTTGGTAGATGGTTTAATGAAAGATCTAGTTTGGTTTGTGGGCTAACTACAAAGACGTTTTATAACTTAAACTTGTTTGCTCTCTTGATTAGGTATTTTAACAAAGGTCTCTCTCAAGATTACAATGCTTTATTCTTAGGTCTTGTTCTCCCAGAAAAACTTGCCCCTTCTCTCTGTGTCCCTTCTCTCGTTTTATAGCTCTCCTTCGATCCTCTGTTCGCCCTAACTTGTGGTCCATCTTTTGCTGGGCCGGGCTTTCTCGTGGGCCGACCAACAACTCGGAGCGGATTACAACGGATCGGCTTAGACAGCTCGCGACTCGTGAGCTCGCATCGCGCTGCGGGCATCAAGTCCGTATGATCAACTTTCAGTCGGCTTGAGACCAAGTTGTTGCCTCTTACCCTCGGCCAGCTCGTGAGCCCTCCCTAATGCTCTAATTCTCTGGGCCAATGTTTTTCACCCGATGGACCTTGAGGAGGGATGTAATCCATCTCCAACAATGGTGCTGATAAGATTATAACCTCAAACCCACTCGAAATGTTATATAAGAAAGATAATTGATATACTTAAGTCTCTTAGAACAATCCAAACCACGCATTAGAAACCTCATGGCGACGAAGCTAAATTTCAACAACATTCAGCATAAGAAATCTGAAAATACAGAGGATGATAATATATAATGGAGAGAAGCTTCACCTGTGGCATCCATCTGAAGATGTAACAGCATTATGATCCACAATCTGAGAAGAAAAGTTTAGAGTAACTGTTATTGAAGGTGGTGAAATGCTGTTTAGTAATTTCATCTTCCCATTCAACACCTTTTATCCATTCCTCCTCCAGGCACACTTCAATTTGATATCCTTTAGTGTTGTCGGAGTTGAATGGAAGTCTTTTCAGACTTGGACTGGGAATGGTAGAGGATTCCAGTAGATTCTCTCCAGTTGAGGTAAACCAGTTAGGGAGAGACTCGTAAGATTTTGAAAGGGATGCTGCTCCAGCTGCTGGTCCATGGCCTTCTCTTTGCTTATTATTTCTTTGGTGTCCAAGCACTCATTTAAACTTAGATCCCCAAGACATGGAGCATTTAGCAACCATGTTAAGTCCCTTAGATCTCTGCACCCATCAAAAAACACTCTCCTCAAATGCCGGAAACGTGGAATCTCATCAATGTTGATTCTTCTCCAATCCATGGGACTATCCTGGATTGAACAACTTCTTATATCAAGCTCATGAAGACTGCACAGAACTCTTAACAATGTTGCTGCTCCTTCTGTTATTGCAATACCACTGATACTTAAACGTTACGTACAACTTGCCCACCGCTGGTTACTTAGTAAGTGAGCCAAAACAGAATCTCGTGTCACGGTTAGACTCAACTCTTCTAGTCTTTCGGAACACTGTAAAAGCTCTATGGTCAAGTGATCCATAGGAAAAGACTCGAGTAACCTCACTGTTTTCAAGTTCAGTAATCCTACGATCACCTCAACTTGAATTCCTTTGAGCTCACCTGTGTGCTCCAAATCCAAATGTACCAGCCCTAGAAGATTTTCAGACCAGTCGTGATCTCATCTGAAACCATTCCCTCCCTTACCCAGTAGTCCACCAAATCTTGTTTTCTTATGTTACCATCTTGCGGAAACAGAGCACAATACAGGAAACACGACTTGATTCTCTCACCAGGCAGAGTATCATAGCAAAACTTCAAAATGGTAAAAATACTAAAAGTAGTTTCTTCCATACCACCGGTTAAACCACTGTAAGATGAAACCAGAACATGAATAGCATTACGCCATTCCTCAACTGTTTTTTTGCTTGCCATGCCTCGGCCGACGACTGTGAGAGCTAGAGGCATACCACTACATTTGTTAGCGAGTGTTCTTGCGAGCTTTTGTATCTCTGGGTGACTTGTTTCTCAGACTATGTTTTGAAACAAAACCCAAGCTTCGTCTGAGCTCAAAGGTTTAACTTGTACTTCAGCATCAGCCAGGTTGCTGACTCCTCGATTGCGAGTTTCGAACACAATCTTGCATCCATTCTCTCTGGTCGGAATAGGAACTGCCGATTCATCTTGTATATCACTCCAGACACCACACCGACAAAGATTATATGATCGAATACATCACCTGAGAACTTATTATTGATTTGCTTAAGAAGGGTGCTTTTGCCTACACCAGCCGTACCATAAGCACCCAGAGTCCCAACATCTTCGTCCATAAGACGTTCCCATGCAACTTTACTTGGGAAACAGTTGGTTGATGAACCTTTTTCACTTGAGCCAGGGTAGCATTCTCAAAGGCTCCTTTAGATCTCATCAGGTTTCTAACTTTTTCCAACGTCAAGGTTACGTTTTCACTGAAACGACACTCAGATGCAGAGAATCTGGAAGAACAGTATCCGTACTTAGACAGTCTCTGGATTACTGCCATCAAGCAGACGGTTGGTCTCCGCTTCAGTCTCTTCCCCCTTCTTTTGATACTTTTCTCAACTGATCCTTCATCATCGCCTTGAGTTCTTGCATTTCCTTCTGTAAAGCCTCAACATTGTCCTCCAGGTTGTGTAAATTCTCCCCTTTCCCGCACAAGAAAGGCAAAACAAGTTGTGGATCACAAACATTGGAGAAAACATTACCCATTTTTTTGTGTGTTTATGATTTTATTTTTTTTCAAAGAAAGGGAATCAATATGACAAGACCAAACCTGAGTTTCTTGTGTTATTAGCTTTCAACTTCACAACTTGTCTTGGTGAGGTTTAGTTTAATTAATTACTTAATTAATCTATTTGTACAGTGAACAAAAAAAAATCTATTTGTACTAATATACTAATACGAGGGTATCAACAAAATTTTGATTCAATTTGCTATTATTTCTGTTAGAAACAAACTATATCAATAGCGTCAATACAAATACTAATCTCCAATATCAGAAAAAACGAAACAAATCATAAATACTAATATTTTTATAAACAAATGCCCAATACATTTCATTATATGCATATACACACACATATATACATATCAATTATATAATTATTCTATTTTATAATTATTTTAATATTTTATATTTCTTAAATTGATTATTTTAGTTATTAGAATTTTAAAAGGTAAAATATTTTATTTTGGTAATAGCATATTACTATTTTGTATTATCAATTTTTTTTTATTTGTACAGATCAAATTGAATATCTAATTAAAATATAAAAAAATTCAAATATTATATTTCATGCTTTGAAGAAAAGCAGTATGTACAAACCGTTGCATGCTTTGAAGAAAAGTAATATATGGAGTCTGGTGGCTAGGTTAGCAGTTGTACTATAAGAGCATGATTATCCGAGTTTTTTAGGAGGGTTTCTTGCACTGTTCGCGGGTCCCACTGACATGTGGGGCCATGAACAGTGCAAGAACCGCTTCTAAAAACTACTAAATAAGAACCGGTTTTGGAGAGTTTCTTACACTGTTTACGGGCTCCACTGACACGTGGCGGGCCGCGATTGATTTGTTTTTATTTTTATTTTTTTTAAGCAGCAAAAAAAAAATAAAAAATTAAAAACCCCTTAGAGGTTTTAGGGATAATGATGCCCTAATGTTGTGTTATGAAGACGTCAACACTCTTTTTGATATAAAAAATCTTAAACAAAGAGAAAAGCAAACAAAGTAGATACTTTAATAAAGATAACAACAGGAAAGCAAACAAAGAAGATACTTTAATAAAGATTACAATTACTGATTTAATGGAATACCAAACTTCACAATAGAATACCAGCTCACCCAAAAACATTAGCTACGAGCTAGTTATGCAGCTAAAATTGTTCGTCATCATACGACACCGGTTATGAAAACGCCTTCTACATCTTTGTTAACTGTTAACCATTTTAATTTCGTAGAGAAAATGCACTCGAACAATAACCCTAACAAAATAAAATGCAATACTTTGTCGTTGTATTTATCTGAACGTTCTCATAGATCCAACTTGGTCTGTTTGTGATTAAAGCAGTGGAAAAGAGTTGCCTTTTAGACTAAGAATCACTACACTTCTTTTGACATTGTATAATATATCCCTCGATTAGTTCGATATATATATATATATATATATATATATATTTATAGTAATAGAGTTTGCTTAATGACTAAGATCCATATTTCCCTTGATTACTTTGATATATATATAGTTACTCTAATCAGGGTCTTTATTTTTTTAGTTTTTACTATGAAAATGCATGTAAATAACTATGAGATGGTGATGAATAGGGTTATGTGTCGAGTATATAAAACGACGAGGTAGTAGAATTAGGTTTGCTCTGGAATTATGGAATTATGATTGGTTTGGAAAATGAATGCAATTATGAAAGATTAGGTAATGTCCACGTAGGATAATTAGGTAACCTGATGTGCATGATGATTCACGATTTTTTTGGGGGTAAAAATGTTAAGTTTATTATCATTTTCTATTTTTTGACAGAAAAACAGAGGTTACAAATAGCGAAAAAAATGAAATTAAACTGGGAAAAACAACATATAACGGAAAAGAAAAATGACAAACACAACTTGAACTAGCAAAAGCCGACTATGATGCAACGCCAAAATTGGGGAAATAGCAAAGGCCGCCGTTGAACAGGAGAAAACTTTGGTTAATACGAGAGCTCGAACTTGGTAGATATCGGCGTTTCCAAAGTCTGTTTCTAGAGAATAGACATTGACCCATACAAACCTCCAAACCGGAAAGGCAACAACCGTAGAGGCACATTCTCTGAACCAAGCGATGATGCTACAAAGTATAAAAACAAACCTTAAATTTATGCGGCCCTGACCGTTCACGTTCATGATGATGCAAACCAAAACATATTCGTGGTCGGGGATTGAAAACTAAAATCTATATGGAAAGTCGTAGGATAGCGTACCCTTCTTACCTGATTGTTATTATTGATTTACTGACTGTTGAGATCACAATCAACTTCAACACACACTTTAGGTTCGTTCGTTCTCGGTTTGTTTGTTAATCGCTCGTTCTCTTTCTAACTTAACGCGGAAGTAACAAGTTAGTAAAGAGAATAAAAGACACAGAGCAATTTAACCAGTTCAGAGCCTCGATATGAGCTACTCTTACGTCTGGGCCAAAGGATTCCGGCAATCCACTATGATATGTTTAACCTCACCACCGAGCTTAGACAGAACAAGTTCTGCTCGATGATGCAAGGAGAAGAGATAAAATACAAGCTTATTTCCCAAGTCACATCCGACTTTGAGCATATATAATGCTCTTAGGATAACTCCTAACCCTAATATAATATATCTCTTTCCATTATTCAATAGGAATATTTCCTATTCCTAATGTTATTCAGTTTTGGACCAATAATATCCAACAAACTCCACCTTGAGTTCAACAACTGAAAACATCTTCATAGTGATTGCACTTCGAATCTTTACACTGGCAATGGCGAAGCTATCTTCAAGCTTCAGTCACCTTCAACAACTCCAAAGCGTCTTTGAACTTGTTCACCGGCACAACCTTTGTCAAGACATCCGCCGGGTTTCTTGAGGTTGGAATCTTCAGCACCTCCATCTCTTCACAAGCGATCCAATCTCTGATAAAATGGTACTTTGTAGCAACGTGCTTAGTCCTCTCATGATAGACTTTGTTCTTTGCCAAACAAATCGCACTCTACGAATCGCACCATATAGAAACACACTTCTGCTCAAATCCAAGCTCCTTCAGTAACCCCTTAATCTAAATGCTCTCTTTCACAGTTTCAGACAATGAGATATACTCAGCTTCAGTTGTCGATAAAGCCACCACAGGCTGCAAATTCGACCTCCAGCTAACAGTGTTTCCTCCTACCTTGAATACATATCCAGAAATCGATCTTCTTCTGTCCAAGTCAGCTGCATAATCAGAATCACGGAAACCTTCAACCGAAAACTTTTTTCCCTTTGTATAAGTTAGACATAACTGAGACGCCCCTTTGATGTATCTCAGTAACCACTTCACGGTTTCCCAATGCAGTTCCCCAGGTCTACTCATAAACCTACGAACCAGACCAACACCATACGCTAAGTCAGGTCGCGATCCTACCATAGCATACATGATGCTTCCTACAGCACTTGAATATGGAACTGTGTTTGTGTCTAATACCTCCGAATCAGCTTCCACAAAACACAACTTGAAATGTGCTCCAATAGGTGTATTCACCTTCTTTGATTCTGCCATGTTGAAGTTTCGTAAAACCTTCTGCAAATACTCTGACTGAGACAACTTCAATATTCCTTTCTTTCTGTCTCGGAATATATCCATACCAAGAATTCTTCTAGCATTCCCCAAGTCTTTCATCTCAAATTCAGAGCTTAGTAAACCCTTTAACTTCGAAATCTCATGCATCTCCTTTGCTGCTAATAACATATCATCCACGTACAGTAGAAGATACACATAGTTGTTTTTAGAAACCTCCTTCACGTAGACACACTGATATTGCTCACTTCTCACAAAACCTTGATCCAACATAAACTTGTCAAACCGTTTATTCCATTGTCTTGGAGATTGTTTCAATCCATAGAGGGATTTCTTGAGCAAACAAACTTTCTCAGCTCCACCTACTTCAAAACCTTCAGGCTGAGACATGTATATGTCTTCTTCCAAGTTTCCATGAAGAAAGTCTGTTTTAACATCCATCTGTTCAAGCTCCAAATCAGCATGAACAACTAATGACATCATATTTCGAATTGAGATATGTTTCACTACAGGTGAGAACACTTCTTGATAATCAATTCCTTCACGTTGAGCATACCCTTTTGTCACTAATCTCGCCTTGTGCCTCTTTGGCTCAACTCCCGGAATTCCTGGTTTCAATTTGAATAACCATTTACTCCCAATAATCTTTACTCCTTTAGGTTTATCAACTATCACCCACGTTTTGTTCTTGTCCAGAGACGTCATCTCATCACCAGCAGCGGCCTTCCAGAGCTTCTTATCTTTGCAACTCATAGCCTCATAATAGTCTCTAGGTTCTTCAGCCTCTAATAACTCTTCAGCTGCAGCAAGGGCAAAAGCCACTTCAGATTCTTCTGTGAAGTTCAAGGGAGGAGTGACATCCGTGTATCTTACTGGTGGAACAATAGTCCTCCTTTTTCTATCCCTTGTGAGTTGGTAATTCGTCAAACCACCACTCGAATTTTCAGTATCAACTTCACTGTCATTTTCTGTTTCTGTTCGACCGTCAAACTCAACTTGAACAGGTTCAGGTTCTCCACCTTCTTCAGAAACCGTTGAGTTAGTTATTGCAGGCTCTCCATCTTCACGTGGTATTTCCGTGATAACCTTAGCTTTTCCACTCTCTAAGTTATCCTTAGCTTCTTCTTCAGTGGACTCTTTGGTCGTTCCCAACATGTCTTTATACATCACATGTTCTTTGAACAAAGCATTTCGGCTTATCACACACTTCTTCTGATCCAATAACCAGACCTTGTAGCCTTTCACACCTGGTGGGTATCCTATAAATACTCCCTTCAACGCCCTTGGCTTCAACTTTCCTTGATCAACATGTACATACACAATCGATCCAAACGTTTTTAGGTGTTTGTATCCAGGCTTCTTCTTAAGCCAAACTTCTTCAAGAATGTTGTTGTCAATCGCAGACGATGGTGTTCTATTGATCAGATAAGCTGATGTAGCTGCAGCTTCCGCCCAAAAGCTTTCACTTAAACCAGATTGATTTAACATGCATCGAACCTTCTCCATAATTGTTCGATTCATACGCTCAGCAACGCCTTTTTGTTGTGGCGTATAACTACACGTGCGGTGCCTCTGAATTCCATTCTTCTTGCAGAATGTATCAAACTCTAAGTTACAAAACTCCAGACCATTGTCTGTCCTGAGATACTTTACCTTCTGATTCACTTGATTCTCAACCAGCGTCTTCCATTCACAGAAACTTGCGAACGCTTCATCTTTAGTCTTTAAGAAGTATAACCAGACCATATGTGAGTAGTCATAGATGATTGACAAGAAGTATTGCTTCTTTGATAGGGAAGGATGCACGTTTACAGACCCCACAGGTCGGCGTGTACGTACCCAAGTACCTTGTCCGTGTCATGCTTTCCAGTTGATAAGCTTACACGCTTTGTCTTTCCCATCACGCAATCTTCGCAAAAATCCAAAGTATCGATCTCCTTCTTCGTTAGTATGTTTTTGCTAACCAAGATCCTCAGATTTTACTCACTCATGTGGCCTAATCTGTTGTGCCACAAACCAGTGATGCCACTCTTCGGTTCTGCAACTTCTGTATGGTGAACTTCGTTTGTCACAGTCTCACCTTCGAGGATATACAATCCGTTTATCAGATTCCCTCTTAGCCCTAGCCTTCCATTCTTGTGAAACGTGAGCTTACCATCTCTACCACTGTGCTGGAACCCGAGTTTATCAAGTGTTCCTGTTGATATCAAGTTTCTTCTCAGGTTTGGAACATATCTGACATTGTTCAACACAGAAATTGAGCCTCCACAAGTCATCAACTTTATAGAACCAATTCCCTTAGCCTCCACCGAATGATTATCCCCAAGTAGAATCTGATTTCCGTTTATCTCTGTAAAGGTATCAAACCAGTCTCTTCTGGACGTCATATGGTAGGTGCACCCTGAATCAATAACCCAATTATTTCTTGGATTCAAATCAGAGACGTTCAATGCATCAAAATACTGAAGCTTCTCTATGATAACTCCTGCTTCAGCATGTTCCTCCCTTTCAAACTTCTTCTTTAGAACAAAACAATCCTTTCTAAGGTGTCCCTCTTTCTTACAGTGCCAACACACCACTTTAGACCTCGACTTTGATCTACCACAATTAGTTTTCTTCGAATCGTTTTTCCATTCAGACCTTCCTCTATCTTTTATGACTAAACCTTCTTCGGCTTCTTTACTACTCCAACCACTGTCTTTCAACTCTCTTTCTTTATCACGAGCTGCTGCAATCACAGCCTCCAGAGTTATGGTGTCCTTTGCATACTTCAAAGTCTCCTTCAGCTGGTTGTATCGAGATGGCAAAGAACATAAGAGTAATATGGCTTGTACCTCATCTGTTACCATGACTCCAACGCTGTTCAAATCAGACACCAGCTTCAGGAAATCATCAATATTAGAATCAACAGATGTAGTATCAGTCATCTTAAAGTTATAGAACTTTAACTGCAGGAAAATCCTATTCGTGAGAGACTTAGACATGTATAGTCTCTCCAACAGCGACCACATAGCTGCTGCTGTTGTGCAGTGGCTAATTTTCCGTAGAACATGGTCACCAACATTCAGAATAATCAGATTCATAGCTTTCTCTGATTTTTCTACCTTTGAGGGATCAATATCAACCGGTGTTGGAGCAGCTGACTTTCTCTCCTTCGCTTCATCCTCTTCTTCCTTCGATTCAGATTTAACAGGTTCTCGAAGCAACTTCTCATCCATGAGAATTTCCTTCAAACCCAAGTAACCAAGATGCGCGAGCATGCGAATCTTCCATAACATAAAATCGCCAGACCCATCAAACCGATCAACCTCTATCCGTGTATTCGACATCCTAACCTGAGGCTCTGATACCAATTGTTGAGATCACAATCAACTTCAACACACGCTTTAGGTTCGTTCGTTCTTAGTTCGTTTGTTAATCGCTCGTTCTCTATCTAACTTAACGCGGAAGTAACAAGCTAGTAAAGAGAATAAAAGACACAGAGCAATTTAACCAGTTGAAAGCCTCGATATGAGCTACTCTTACGTCTGGGCCAGAGGATTCCGGCAATCCACTATGATATGTTTAACCTCACCACCGAGCTTAGACAGAACAAGTTCTGCTCGATGATGCAAGGAGAAGAGATAAAATACAAGCTTATGTCCCAAGTCACATCCGACTTCGAGCATATATAATGCTCTTAGGATAACTCATAACTCTAATAGAATATATCTATTTCCATTATTCAATAGGAATATTTTCTATTCTTAATGTTATTCAGTTTTGGACCAATAATATCCAACACTGACCATATAACATTCTACAGCTCCTCCAGAAAGTTACATCTACACTTGGTTCAAGTTTATTCAATATTGAGTCCTTCCATTTTGTTGCTTGTTTCCAAGTGCTGCTTCACTTGTGTTGTTTCCTTTTATTTTCTATTTTCTTCTTCGAGAAACTAATGTTTGTAAAATGGCGTCCCATTTTGGAAAAGAAATGAAAGGAAGAACGTTAATACAATAAAAATAAAATGTAATTTATTTATTAACTTAGTTAAGCAAAGAAAGAATTACATCGAGGTCATTTTTTTGAATTCTTTATTTTATTCAAGATCACTTTCTTCTAATATACCATTTTTCTTTAAAGAGTATTTGATTCTTAATCTTTTCCGTTCAACTCTAAGAATCAGCACGTCCAGACCATCACATCGTCATGCAGCCCCATTCACCACAATGCACCCAAACATATTATAGCCACCAAGGATAAATAACTGATGATAACATATATATCCGACTGCCTATAAAACCAAGTACCCTCGGATCGCACATCATCATACGCCCACACTACCCTCGTCTGTAATCATGTCCCTCTATGCTTCCATACTATGGGTTGTCAGATGGCCTTAACAACAATTCCATGCACAACTCAATAATGCATAGTAATAGTATTAGATAGTTCCTAATGATAATACTCATGCATATCATAATCATTCATCATCTAGGCGAAACGGCCAACAAGCAATCATTCATATCCATCAAACCAATAAATTTCATTATCTTTAATCAAAACAATCATCACAACATCGCATCATAAAAGGATACCATGTTTGTTCACTTAAGTAACCACTAGTCATGCTACCAATACTATCACATTAATATCTTACCATACCAAGCAAAACCATGATTACCAAGCAAGAAAATCAATAAGAATAATAACATCTCATACCTTCTTTTCAGTAAAACAACAAGCAGAACCGAGACTCACCTTTTCCTTTCAGAACAAGAAAATGACACGTGATCTCGTCGGATTTTCGGGTCTCCTAGACAAAACCTTGGTCTATTTTTCCGACCATAAATAGGAAAAACTAACCTCAAATCTGGATTCAAAATGGAAAACTAAGTTGGAAAAGAAAGCTAAACTTAAAGAATGTATCTGAACACTTTTCCGACCAAAGCTGATCAAGAACTCCTCTCCAAAGGCCTCTAAAGCGAGTTGTACGTCTAACTATTCTTTAATATTTGGTTTCTTGGTCTATTGGAAGAACATAATGACTAATGTCTACACTATGTATAGTAGAAGGAGTCTGGACTTGAGTGAGAAGAGAAATCACCAAGCTTACCTCAGAACGGGACAAATGTTGGCGTAAGAGCAACGACTCATCAGAAGCAAATGAACCAGGAGAAGATGTAGTTGTCACATGCAATAACGTGAATCAGGAAATTCAGGGGAAGAAGGATACCCAGATTCTGACTCACGCCAAGCAGCTGATCTTGTTTGGCCAATATTCAACTTTTGTTGTCTTTTTCTCGATTAATGATAAACCAAAAGATCCATTTGAAAGTTTCAATCAACCCAAATAATATAGCCATTTACAGTCCTAATCGTACTCATCTAATTAGTTTCTCTGAATCTAATTATGATGCTTTCATTCAGCCTTAGCCAAGTGTAAGAGCTTTGACTCGAAAATTCATGATATTTACTTTGAATAGCCATTCTATCATTTCACACAATCCATGCGGCTTCCTGATATAGCCTATTTATTATCATTTTTAGACCATGTTATAGGCTCTATTTAGGGTCTATTATGTGTGTCTAGACTATCTTTTAGAGTCTTTACAGGTTCATATACGTTTTGGAGATATATGGAGATACTTGGAGCTTTTGGAACATTTAGAAGAGAAGAATCCGCAGCTAATCATTTAGAGAGTCGAAGTACAAGACATGTGTCGATCGACGACACTACCTTGGCATCAACCGATGTTACGAGACCAAGGTCGATCGATGTTTCATACTTGACATCGATCGACGACCAAATCACAGACAACCGATTTGAAGCCCAAGTTAGAGACAAATGACGAAGATGCCCTGGACGAGTTTTGACCTAAATCTTAGGGTTTTATATTTATGTTTTATGTATTACACAGAAAAATGGGGGGGGGGGGGGGGGGGGGCTTGAGAGAAAATAGAATGTTCTTGAGAGTTTAGTTTTCTATTATAGTTTTAGGGTTTTCAGGGGAGAAGATTCATAACTCCTTAGGGAGATTTATATTGGAACCCTAATATTTTATCTATTTATTTTATTCAGACTATTTTTCTTGTTGTCTAAGTAGTTATCAACTAGATTTAAGGTTGAATGATAGCAATCAAGGATTAGCCCAAAAGTAAGATTGTTAGGTTAAGTTAATATCCATCAATTGAGTTGTGATTCATGCTTTCATTCTAGAGTAGCTAACTAGGATCTCGAAAGTAGGACATAGACGATTACGAGAGTAGATTATGTGCCTGAAAAGACTCCATTGAACTAGGTTGTAAGGCGCATGCGAGAGCTGGTCTAATTAGCTTGGTGAACTTATCAAATCTCGTTTACACTTCCTTTTGATTTCACCGTCGATCGACATTAGGCCTTAACCGTCGATTGATGGTCTTTCCTTTTGCTCGCATACGAGAGTTAGAGTTAAAATGGTCATAATAGTTAATATTTGAGTTCTAGAATATTTACATTTATGTGCTTCCTATTTCATATAATCCATTAAGCTTGAAACCCTAGGTCTAGCATACTTACATTTGCATCTAGTTAGTTTAATAGCATATTTCCATATTTACATTATTATCATAGTTCCATATTGCATCTATACCTCTTGATAAAGAATATTTCCTTAAATTGATTGTTTGCTATTAATATATATATATATCTACCTAGCTTAGTCTTTAGAAAGAAGATTTCTATTGTGTGTCATTGCTCTATGTAGATTTGATCCTTAAGTACTACATTTGATCTCTCTTGGCAAGAGTATTATTTGTGTTTTAAGAATTATGGTTAATTTGATAATTAATTTTTAAGATATTCAGACCCTGCTAGAACAATAAACACACCCATGTAAAATTTGACGCCGTTGCCGGAGAGCATTGATCGCCATTAGATTTAATTTCTAGAATTTATTCTAGGTTAGTTTTTACTTTCAAATTACTAAAAAAAAATTCTTTTTTTTCAGGTATATGAAAAAGAGTACCAGGAGCAATAAAAGACAAGAACTACTATTGTCAGACCCAGAGAAACTCGAACACACGATCCGCAAAGAAAGAAGACATGCATCGATCGATGACACCTACATAGCGTCGACCGACACTTCTTTACGGACATCATTGACCGACATTAGAAATCAAGCATCGACCGACAGTGATCACACCACATCGATCGACATCAACTTACCCGCATAAATCAACAGTAGCAGACGAGTTCAGTTGGTTGCGACTTTAGTATTGGTTCGGGATGAGAGTGGAGATCTGCATGACCTCGATGGTCATCTGCGTAATGTAGCAGGTCAAATGATAGAAAATAAGGGGATTGTAATCTCTGATAAAGAAGCAGACGCTGCAGTAGCTCAACCTGAAGCTAATGCCCAAGCTGCTCAGAGAACATGACTACAACCGTCTAGACCAGTTCTACGCCAAAAGATCCGCCATTTGTCCACCAACTTTTCAGATAAACGGTTTTGAGATCAAGCCCACTTTCTTAGGACTTGTAGCGTAGACGCCTTACCATGGATTGCAACATGAACACCCTATGGATCATCTGGAGCGATTTGAGGATCTAGTGACTGCTATTAACGCTAATGGAGTCCATGAGGATTATCTTTTTTGTAAGCTCTTCAAGTACTCACTTGCTGGAGAATCTTCATATTGGCTTAACCAGTTACCACCAGGATCTCTGACATTATGGACTGACATCAAGAACTTTTTCTTGCATAACTTCTTTGATGACGCAAGAGTAGAAGATCTGAGGAGCAAACTTGCTACTTTTTCAGAAGAACCTTTAGAGTCTTTCAGAAACTCCTGGATAAAATTCAAATTATACCAAAGAGATTGTTCACATCACGGGTTCAACGAAGTGCAGCTTCTTAGCACTTTCTTCAGAGGTATTGGATTACAGTATCATATGGCTTTGGACACAACTAGTGAGGGGAGTTTTAGCACTAGGAGTCCTAAAGAAGTTACGAGATTGATTGAGAATCTGGCATCCAGCAGTAGTACCAAGAACAAAGATTTTGAGAGGAAGAAATCAACTCCAGCTTTGATCAAGGAACATATTAAAGAGGTAAAGGAAAAATTGGATAGTGTTCAGAAATATCTCAAGAAGCAGATTATAATTGCAGAAGCAGAAGCAATAGAGTCTGGAGATGATGAGAATGAAGAAGAGGATGTGAACTACATTGATGTGAATGGTTTCCAGAGACAAGGGAATCCATGTTTCAACAGGAACTCCTATGGGAGTGGTCAAAGGAGTAACTTTAATCAGGGTTCACAGCTTAAGTCCTTCAACAACAACATGACCTATGGAGCTTCTTACTACCAGAATCCTCCTCCAGAAGCTCAAGAAAGCAAGAACAAAGCAATGGTTGACAAAGTTTTAGAGAGACATCAGAAGATGAATGTTGATTTCAATGAAAAGATAGATGGTATGTACCTCAACCTCAATACCAAGTTCGAAAACCTCAGCACCCGTGTGAAGAAGTTGGAGAATCAAGTGATGCAAACAAGTGAAACCATTAAGAGACATGAGAGCCTGATTAAGGAGAAAATGGAGGCTGGACAGAAGCACCATGTCAATGCATTGATTGATGATGATTTTTGACAGGAAATTAAGAGAGAGAAGCTCCAAGAGGGAGACTTTCGTGTGAAAATTTTAATGTCATTCAACAGTTTTCATTGGTGTCGATCGACACCAAGCAATGACCATTGATCGACAATGATTCCTGCAGTTTCAGTGGCTTTGTGTGAATCGACCAACGTCGATAGACACAGAGTTCAGAGCACCGATCGACATAGTGATAGAGCTTCCATGTGATGGGCATCAGGATAAATTGGAACTCTTCACTAGTACTTGGGAGAGCATTCATGGCCACTGTGGGAGATATCGAGTTAAACATGTTGTATCTATCTCTAATTGATCAAAATATTTTTTATGAACCTAGTAAGAATAAAAACAGAGCTACTCTTATCGAATTGTGTAATGATGCAGAGCTTGTGGCCACATGCTTCTGCGATTATAAGTTTAATGAGGAGTCCAAAGATGGGGTATCGTGATATCTTTTGTTTTTCATTGATTTCATCATCCATTTAGTGTACATAATCATCATTTAGATTAGTATTTTAGGTATATTAGGTTCCATTTTCATTGCATATATCTTTATTAGGTATTTGGAGTATCCTTATGGAGTTTTGGAGGTTTTTGGAGTCATTTTGGATCAAAAGAAGTGAAAATTGAGCTTTTGGTCGAACGTAGCCAAAAATAAGAGTCATAAGTGCTGGAGCGGGTTGCTGTTGCGGGTCATGGTACCAGTTGTGAGCCATAGCGGGCAACCAGAGCGGGGTGTAGCACCTGCTGTGAGCTAGAGCGGCCATCTGTTGCGGGGAGGCGCACCCGCTCGGTAATATCTAAGGTGTGGCAAGTATCTGGAGCGGGCATCCAGAGCGGGGAGGCGTACACGCTGTGAGCTGGAGCGGGCATCCGTTACGGGGTACCGTACCCGCTGTAAGATGGAGCGAGCATCTGTTGCGGGGTACCGTGCCTCTCGAAAATTTTATCTTGGTCGAATTTTATGCTTTGTTGGACCTTCTCAGACTTGTTGACTGGGCCCACTAGGTTTTTAAAAGTCATATAAATACTCTTTAAACCTAATCTTAAAGGAAATATCTTGTTTTCTCTAGAAATACATTAATATTTTGAAAGAAAGCTTGAATCTTTAGTATTTTAATCTTTCTTTCTTGAGTTTTTTGAGTTTATTTAACAATCTTAACATGGTTAGTCTTGAATCTATCATATGTTTAAGCTTAACTATGAAGTTTAGTGAGTAGACTCTTTTTGGATTCATGGGTTAGGATGATTGGAGTGATTAAGTGAAGATCTAGGGTGTTTAATGTTAGGTTTATATGTTTCATTTCTTATTGAGCGTGTTCAATGCTAGATTAGTCTTGATCTCTCTAATCTTGATCTCTAGACATATCAGGCCTGGAAGGTGTTTGATGAAATGTCTGAACCAACTCAACTTTGCTATAGCTTGAATAACCAAAGACATTTGATGTTAGGATTGCTAGATAGTTATTAGACTTGATTTAAATGCATTTTTGAGTGTGTTAAGACAAAAGCATTTGATGTTTAATGCATAATGAAATAGAGACATGTATCTTGACAAAGAACTTGTCTAATGTTGTTATCTAGACTTAAGGGAACCTATTGATTCATAACTTGCCACCTTAGATTGGAACTTGATCACTTGAAGTCAAATTCATATACCCATGAGTCCTAACTCTCTTTTTGATTGAAAGTTTTAGTTATTGCCCTTGCTTGTTCTTGTTACTTCTATTCAAATCAACAAAACTGATTGCACTTAGATTAAGCACACACTTGTATTCTCATTGGGTCATGGTCACTTAGAATTTAATTGACACTCACCTATACTACTTTGATTAGGATAGAGTAAAATCCTTTATCAAATTTTTGGCGCCGTTGCCAGTTCTAAGTTGATTGTGACAGTGAGATTTAGTCATTGCTTGAGACTAAGTCTTATTTTCTTTTATTTGTACACTGATAATCTTTCTTCATCTCTTTTTGAATCACAAGGTGTATGAACTTGAGGAGTAGAGTACCAACAGACCTTGTTCCCCGAGTAGACAACATCAGAGCTTTAGAGAGAGAATTAGTAAGAAAGAGAAAAGAAGAGCGACTGGCTCATTTGGAAAGACTTAGGTTAGAAATGGATGTAGATCAGGATAACCCTCATCAAGAAGATGTTTATGGAGCTCAAAACCACGTACAAAACCCTCATGGAGTTCCTAAAGGGAGAGCTCAAGACGGAAATTACCAAGGAGCTGCAAACCTTAGGCCACAACACCCTCCACGCCAAGATAGGGCGATTGGAACATATGAACAGCCCTACATCCATGGGAATAAGGCGGGTATTCGACCTCCAGCTGTGGAGAACAACAACTTTGAAATAAAGTCTAGCTTGATCAATATGATCTAGAGAAACAAGTACTATGGGCTCGCTTTGGAGGATCCTTTGGATCATTTGGATAATTTGACAAGTTGTGTGGTACAGTGAAGATCAATGGCATTTCAAAAGATTCTTTTAAGTTGAGGTTATTCCCTTTCTCTTTGGGCGATAAAGCTCATACTTGGGAGAAGAACTTACCAAGATCATCTATTGAAACATGGGATGAATGCAAGACGACTTTTCTCAACAAGTTCTTCTCAATCTCAAGAACAGACAAACTCCGGAATGCAATCTCAGGGTTTCAGCAGAAGAACTTAGAACGCTTTGGCGAAGCTTGGGAAAGGTTCAAGTGATTCTTGTCTCAATGTCCTCACAATGGTTTCACTAACGAGAGTTTCCTAAGCACCTTTATACAGGGGAGCTTTGTCTAAGTATTGCAGCATGTTAGACACAATTAGCAATAGTTTCTTCTTAGGAAGAACTTCTCAAGATGGAATGGAGTTTGTTGAGAATATGGCTCTAAGTGACTCAGTGTATAATGATGATTGTGATAGGCAAAACTGAAGTAGAGGTGGTGATGACTCCTACACAAGAAAAGAGTTGAAGTCTCTCTAAAACAAGTTGGACATGCTCCTCTTAGATATGGCAAAACAAGAGAAAGTGAACTTTGTTGGTAAGTAGACCCAAGAAGAAGCTTTTGAGGTTAATGAAGTTGAGGGTTTGAAAGGACAACAAGAGTTATGCTTCAACAATGCTAATGGTCAATGGTACAAGAAGGAGCCCAACTTTCAGTACCAAAACTCATTCCAGAACAAGCTTCAATATCCAAACACTTACCAGCAAAAACCCTTCTATAACAACCAGCAAAGTGGATATCCAGCCAAGCAACCCTATCCTCCAGGTTTCCCCACTAAAGAAAATCAGTCTATTCAAGCCCAGGGAACCTCTTCACAAGTTCAGCCCAAATATACAAGTGTTGAATTAATGTTCAAGCAGCTACTAGAATCTCAAAAAAAATGAAAAGAATATTGGAGATGAACTGAAGAACATCCACACAAAAATTGATGGAAGCTACAATGAGCTCAACAAAAAGTTCAAGACTTTAGAGAATCAGTTTGTCTCTATGAGTTCAGGCGCTAAGCGCCCAATGGAATCTTTACCAGGGAAATCAGAGCAAAATACCAAATAATATTGCAATGCCATCCTTTCTAATGATGTTTCTGAGATTGTATTGAGTGATCATGAGAAATAAGTGGATCAGATTGAAAGGCTCTTGTACGGAACTGAGATTGGACATGTTGGGAAACATATTGTAGCCAAGGCTGAGGTGCGGATTGTGTAGAAGGCTGAACACAAGGTTGTAGAGAGAGTTGAGATATAAGTTGTAGAGAAGGTTGAGGAAAAGGTTGTGCAACCATCTAAACACAAGACTGAGAAACCGGTTAATAGGAAAGTTGTCCACAAGTTGAAGGAGGTTGAGGTGGAAGAAACTCCTGAGGTTGAACAATCACCTTATGATAAGCTCCCATTTCCACAAAGTGTCCTCACTAAAGCACAAAAGAAAGTGATATATAAGTTTAGAAAATAAATGAGTGATGTAGGAGTTAAGCTTCCAGTCTCGAATATGCATGATGCTCATATCCAAATTATACTCATCAAGGACATTCTAGCTCACAAAGAAGAAGTAGGATATCTTCTAGACATTTCTACTGCAAGGCTTGATCCAAAAGTCCCACCAAAGTCTCTTCCTAAGCTTGAAAAGGAAGGGAAGTTCACATTACCTTGCTCTCTTGGTGAATTCACAATTGATGATGCTCTTGTTGATTCTAGTGCAATTGTGAATGTGATATCATTGGAGATGGTGAAGAGACTAGGGGTTAAGAACATGGAGACTAACACTCCTTCCCTCATGTTTGGGAATTCTTCTTCTACAACCCCTATTAGTCTCATCAAGGACTTTCCTTTGAAGATTGGAACATGCACCATTCCAATAGACCTTACTGTCTTGGATATGATGACTAAGAGGAGAGTACCATTGATATTAGGCACACCATTCCTTGCTATATGTGGGTGCATGCATTGATTTTCCTAACAATAGGGTGACTCTCCACAATGTCAACAAAGTTATATCCTACCCAATCAAGTCTCCAATGATGAATATTGAGTATTGTAGAACCATCACTTGTGAAGAACCTCCCATTGAGAAGATGAATGATGAAGTGGTTGTTAGTGGGCAAGAAAGTCTTGATGGAGAATATTTTCAAGTGATGTGTGATGAGTATTTGGAAACTGCTCAAAAGAAGGATGTGAGTAGAGCCATTATGGCTACTCATGGAAAGAAGAAGATAAAAGAACCTCACCCTCCACATCCTTATAAAACTCCACACACTCTCACTCTTCACCCAATGAAACTTAAGGATTGAGCTATTGAGTATATGATCAAGTGCAAGGGAAAGTCTAACCATTCTCAAGTGCAAGAGCCATAATAACTCTTCAGCTCCAAGATGATCCAATCAAGATTCAATAGCTCTTTTCGCAAGTCCTCATAATCACTCTTGAAGGTGGGAAGGATCCTCCTTCTCATTAGCCAAGTGAAAAGGTAATCAAGTTAGAGACTTAAAACAAGCTCACTTGGAGGAAGTACCATGTTATCCTCTTATATACTCTTGATCTTTATTTCTTTTTAGGTTCTTTAATAAATTTTGTTGAGTTTTTCAGGTTGAGCCTAGCACCAGAGGAGAGAAGAAAAGCGTTGAAGCACTCGAGCCTTATGGTAGACATACCGCAACAACCTCCTCTAGTCGCTATGAATCATGCCAGTTCTTTTCACAAAGTCTAGACACACGCTGCCATACTCCAATTTCCACTTGAGGTAATACTCCAATCGTTCATTGTATATACCACTTTTATTTTGCTTTTGTCATATTTTCGGTATCTCCCTTTCTCTTAGTCACATAGAGACTGTGTAATTTAAATTTGGGGGAGGTACCCAGTATCTATTGATGTTTATTTTGATGAATTTCAAGCATTTATTCATGCATTGTAAATATTTATTAGAAAACACCAAAAAATTGAAAATTTTCAAAAACAACAAAAGAAGCATCTAGTTGCATCATTTGCATCTTTAGGATTGAGTCTAGAAGCAGATTGCATTCATACACTGGGAGTAAAACTTGTAAAGAAATCATGCAAAGAACTCAATGTGATACCCTTCTCAATCATAATAGGTAGCTTAAGCATTTTTTGGAGAATTTATAGCCTTCGAGCCTTGAAAACTCCTCACGAAACTTGTTTGATTGATGAAACTTGCTTCTCCTTTAAACCAACTCCAATCTTACTTGATTTAATGAACCTAATCTATCTTTCTTATGGGATCTTGTTGTGCTTGATCATGGTTACACACTTGAGTTAGTCTTATTCCTCTCTACCAATTTTTGGTAACTCAAGTGGTCATCTCTCCTTTATATGGTTCTCCACACCCTTAGCCCCAGCTTCCTTTCAAGCCATTACTAATTTGTTGAGTGGGAGCTCTTCTGAAAGCTTGATATGTGCATAATGTTGAGAGTATTGGGAACGACAATGGTTGGTCTTCATTACTTGCTAGCTTTAGGATCTCATGATTGTCTAGCTTATAGGATGGGGATGGAATATTGAGTGTTTGATCAAGGGTTGAGAGAAGTGAGTAAAAAGAGCAAACTCAAAAGTCTAAATAAAACATAAGATATTAGGGATCAAAGAAAAAAAAAGATTAGTTCAAAGAGTGTCAAAAGAAGGAAAACCCCTAAGAGAAGAAAAGAAAGATTCAAAAGAGTGGGAAAAACAAGAGCTAACGCTAAGAAAAATAGTGAAATAATCCCTAGTATACAAAAGAAACAAAAGGTTCTAAAAGTGAGAGTGTTCTTGAAGTCTTTGGGTGAGTGAAAGGGAGTTTGACATCGGGAATCAAGGGTAGAAATTGTTTTGTTTTAGGAAATGGGTAGAACAATGAGGATTGAGGATTGTAGCATGAGTTTTTCTCTTTTTTTAGATAAATTATGCATAATGTCAAGCTACTTGTTCTTAAGAGTAAATCACCATGAAAGAACTTCATAACTGTGACACCCCCGATCTAGTCTAAGTACAAGTTGACTCGACCGGCCGTGCAACAATCAAACAAGAACATGCACAGCCAATCACTAGTAACTTAAACCAAACCGAGAGGCCACAATGTGTACATAAATGATTAACCCGAAGTTCCAAGAATAGATCCAGGTACCTTAGGCCAATCGCCTAAGTACACATATCCTATTAGGTACAACCCAATGCTTTTCAACCCGACTGAGTAATACCCAATAGTTAGTTCGTTCGGACATGGACTAATATCATATGGAACTCGTACTTATAGAAGCCTTTTTAATACATTATATAATATTATTTCAAAAGCATCTTACAAAATGTTAAGGATTAACCTCGAGGTTTTCGGTCAACAAACTTTATACATAGGATATACTAAAATTATTTTGCAAGGCTAATAAAACTACCGCTGGCTAATGTTGTTCCTTCCCGCCCTAGAGTAAAGGTCTCCCGCCTACTGGTTACATGCATCACAAATGAGTCATGAGTAACTAGTTTACTCAGTGAGTCTTAATCCCGCACCCCCAACACATATTAATAATATCCTGAGAAGTCGACACTATTTGAATGCAGTGGAAATATATTCCATAATTATTATATATATAAGGCCTATCATTCCATCGATGTTAATCATATCTTAAACATCACGTTCATGTCACCCGCCATTCACTCATATATCAATACACTATATATATACTAGACCCGATAAACCACAAAGGCTAACCGAGCCTAGTGAGTTAGCATTACCATCATCCTCGAACGTCCTTATGAACATTTGAGACTGCATCGTCATGCAGTACACGACCTCCAGGGTGTTACCCCATCATCGTGTCTTCATGACCTTGTTCCATTGGCAGGACCATGTCACGGTAATGCGGAGACTTTAGGGAGAGTGAATATGATAAGACTTCACATGATTCATACTCATATACTTAATAATATACATATATATTAATACTTGAGAACAAGTACTAAGGCTCGGGATAAACCTCAAATAATAATTCATAATATTTCTAAAGAGTTTATAATATGTAAACACTTCGTAGTTTAAGATAGTTCAAGAGACTTACTTATGTGTCACCCATAATCATTTATTTTACTCAAGCAACCCTCATTCGTAACTCATCAATCTAAACTCACCTTTGAATCCATGAGATTGTCAAAGGAAGACTAGACACGAGCTCAAGCTAATCACACTACACTTCCGGTACACTTAAGATTCAGAACGATCACATGGACGAGTCCGACTGATCTTACCACTCCCCTTGACCATCTGAATTCAAACCAAGAGACTAAATGGCTCCAAGGATCGACTGGACTGCTAGCTTAACTCCTCAATCAAGATACTGAGAGTACACGGTTCAGTGGATGGGATCAAATGGATGCTTAAGTCTTCACTCGTCCACTGTCCTAGAACAGAACAGTTCGAATCATAGGATTATTAGTCCAACAAAATAGTTCAAGGCTAAACAGTTCACTAAGCTTGGTCAGGTCAGCTCTGCTCCTAACAATTCAGTTCAACTCAGACTAGATGAGTACGTGACAAGATCGGACAATAGACAGCTCGGTTCAGATCGGTTCAGATCTGTTCGGTTCAGAACATCACTAATCCAACAGTTGGATCCAAGCTAAACAAATTAAATCAACTTAGTTCAAGATCGGTTCTACTCATCCTAGATCATATCAGCTAGGTTCAGAAAATTTGGATTCAGGACAAGATGATTTCAGTTCAGCTTAGGTCTAAGCAGTTCACATCAGTTTAGCTAGCGGTTCAAAGAGATATATCCAAATCGAAACTAAACAAGACTGAGCCGTAAAACAACTTAAACAACTGATCCGACCAAGACCCTAGCTAAACATGATCCAGTTCTGATCAGATACTGACTGACGCAAGGAGATGAAGCTTACCCAAAATCCAAATGGTTAGTAGGACTCAGATGGTTCTCTTCTTAAAGATTAGCTCACTGGTGGATTGTTTTCAAAGAGACATCAAGCTTCGGTTCAGATCAGAAACATAACAAGAGCTAGGGTTTAATAAAAAAACATATAACCTTCTGATCTTCCACACAGCAACAGACTGAGCAAGGTTTGAAAGAAACTCGTCCAAGTTCCTTCTTGAATTTTCATCTGATTTTCTCTTCTTCTTTCTCACAGTTTTTCTCTGAATTTTGCTCTGGTTTATCTTTCTGTTTTAGAACGTGGGAAGCAGGAGAAAGAGAGACTTAAGTACTTCTGATTGTCTTTAGATGTGTTTCCATCTGAGGGACCAAAGAAGGGACAGTGGAGAAAGCTGGAGAGCTGCTTCACCACTTTCAGTATCAGCTGCTGTCTTTTCCTTCACCTGAAGCAAGCTCCAGCCAGAACATGTGCATCTCACATGACAACTTAAGAAGCAGGCAAGCAGGCAGCTTGTGACTTTCATGTGCCATTTACTATAGAAGCAAGCAAACATGAAGGTGCATGACATGTGACTTGGTTACTGATCAAGCAGCTGAGAAGGTGAAGTATAAGACGGTTAGAATTTGTAAGGAATATCCTCAATAATTCTAAAAATATTTTGGACCAAATATTTCTTTTCCTTCGGCTCTCGTCTTGCTCTCGGAAAATCTCATCCATCTTAATATACACTAGACCATAATATTAACACTCGACCATAACTCTCAAGGGAAGTTCTTGACAGTCCCGTCAAGACATTGATTCACCCGGTCGATTTTATTATAATTCTGGTCGGACCAACTCTAAGCTGGTCGAGCGAGATTTTTCTCGACCGAATTCCAGTCCAGTCTTGAGGGTTATTACATTCTTCCCCCTCAAAAGAATTCGTCCCCGAATTCTCAAAACATAGCTGTACAACATTACTGGATACTAGAGTCTCTGCAATGTGTTCTGAATAATCACCCTGGTATTTATCTCTGTCTTTCCATGTCGGAGCAACTCTCTCTTGCTTTCTCAAAATATATGAACTTTGAAAATTTTCAATTATCCAATCTCTGATATGTCATTCATCTATCATCAAAAGACCTTTAGGATAGGCTAGATTGGGTTGCAAATTTTCTGGTTTCAACAGTTCTATCATACTGGATCTGATATAAGCTTACGAAACATCGACTCACAGATATCCTAATGTCTATATGGAAGAAGATCTGATTATCAGCTAACCTTTCCAACTCTAGCAACAACTCATTACTTACCAAATAACAGATTGCTGATTTTTCCAATTTTTTGAAACCGATCATTTCTTTTCTGTGCAGCCACTTTCAAGAAGAACTAAATTCATTTTTCACAACACAACTCTCGTCAACTGTGGTTTGCATACTTATTATTCTGCCTCGTTATATGCATTTCTCTCATCTCATTACTAAGGATTGTGGAACATAAGGTGATGTGCCATATGTGAAGGTAACATCTCGGGTCTGGTCAATGTTAAGTTGATTAACCGTGCAACAATCAAACAAGAACATGCACGGTCAATCACACTAACATGATTCAGATCAAGGGTGCTACTCTCAAATACACACACTCTCCCATTCCAAGAATGATTTCTCTTACAATCTTCGGTAAATTTATGATCTATCTGAGGCCCTCTTCATAAACTTCTGAACAATTCCAATCTCTCTAATGTTTCCCATAACCAAGTATGGTCCTATTGCTTTCTGATTTCCTTCTTTTATCCAAGGATCCAAAACGTTTGTCTATACCACGCTTGATTTACCAAGTGAGTACTCTTGTACGAAGACTCCAAACTTTCTGTATTGATACATCCTCTGACATCTCTTTTTTAATTATCCAGTTTAATCATCTGGTAGAACTTGAGTTCCTTCTCCCACGTCCTTTGTAACTTACCTTGTGTACATAACTCTCCTCATATCATCCAGTGAAATTATCTTCATTTTGTTCCTCCTAAGTTTTCCTTAAGTTCTTATTTCTTAACTGAGATCCTCATATAGAAAGGAGTAAACTTTACTACTTGTAATCTTGGAGACTCTTCACTCTGTTCGTATAAGACAACTAAATTCTTCTTCATGGTTCTTGAGATCTTTCTCAATATCAACACCAAATTTCCCCCTCCTGGGATCACAAGCAACTATAATTTATTTTCATAGGGCTTCCTGAATCAGTGAACACTTGCATCCTTTCTCCATACTAAACGGATTGCAAAATTTGATCTCAACAAAACTGCAGCCAACTCCGGCTCGTTCATCTGATAATTTACCTTATCCTTGTTTAGCTCCCTTGATGCATAGAAGATTACCCTATCGTCCTTCGTCAGCATTCACCTAAGCCAACACATGATACGTTCATGCAGTAGTATATGGCTGGTTAGGCTCATGCAATCTAAGATATGCGTAGACATCAAGTCTGTAAGTTACTGATTGCGTGCTTCTCCAATCCTTTTCACTCTATTACAGGGTAACGCCTTTCTCAATCAATCAGCTCAGCGGTTTTATATGGTTGCCAATCCTTAAACAAACTTCTTGTGGTAACCGGCCAATCCAAGAAATTCAAATCTCGATAGCAGAGATTGGACACGACTACTCTGTAATTGTAACGATCTTTACTAAATGTGCAACAATTCCTTGTTCCAACTTGCTGACTAATAGATCCCACTTCCCATTTCCTAGTAGTAGCTTTTACTAAATCTTGATGCGTCAATTGAACTTCCTTGGAAAGCAACATGTACCTTGAGAATAATCTTGATAACTCATCACTTCTAGAAAGTTGATACTTTTCCTTGATGGTCACGTCATCGATTCATTTACTGCTGAAGATAACGACAAACTTTCATCCTTCTTCTTTACCACTTACATGGGTGCTCCACACAGAAAAGATCAAGGTCGAACGAAACCTTTCTACAAACAAATCTTCTAACTGCGACTTTATTTGGCTAGATTCACTTGTCAAGAAGCCTAAATTATAGCAGTGAATCCGGTTTACACAAGAATATTGAATGGGTTACTTCTAGATGTCGACAATCCTTCTGGCGCCTTAAGCATATCTTTGAATTCTCTGATAATCGGACGGTCCTCTATACTCTACTCCTTTTGATCTTCTATTATCCCAATGATCAGAATAGTGGAATACACTACTTCACCTTTTTCCAAAAGGAAATCAACTCTTCAGGCTGACACGAGTGATGCTCCAACACTTAGTTGAATACCACTGTAGGCCAACGGTGACTGGTCTTCTTCCAAATACTTCTTCCTCAACAACATCCTAATTTAGCTAGGTAACTAGATAGCCAATCTCACTCTAGATGTAAACATACCTCTCTAATGGAAGTACTACGGAATGGGGATGGCATACGAAGGAATGCCATAAATCTTAATGGCAGCCAGTACTTCCACAAATATGAACGATATACTTGAATTCACTAAAGTGAATCCTCCCTAAAACAATGACACTGCATGGGAACTACATCTATGGGTTGTTCCCGGATCAAACACAATATGGACGGAAAATTTCGTCCATAGAAAACGTCTCTTACGACACCTTGATCAAACTTCCACTTATTTATTTAATTATTCATATTTTTTAAAATTAACACAGCAAACAATGAAATAAGAAGCAAACCGGTGATTGGACCTTTCAGGAGTTTTGACGGTCCAAGAATTTCTAAAGTGTAGGATCAACCCAAATAGCCTAACACTTGGGTCGGCACTAATGGTAGGGAAACGCGAACAAGTTCAACAACTGGTACCCTAGGTATATGTAAAAGGAATAGAGTAACTTCATGGGAAAGGGTAGAATAACATCCTTACTCTTCAGAGGAACGACCAAAGTGGGGATAACGTAAGCGATCTAGGACTCCTTACACTTTAAGAATCACGGCCCTACTGTCCTGGCTGAAACTGACCTTCGATCTGAACATGCTAGCCATTAGATTGTTTAAATGGCACGGAGAATCTTCCTTGGCAGTACAACTCTCTTAACATACACATCATACTATATTTCTCCTCAAAGCACTTAAGCACTACAATCCTTAGTTACTCCAATGGTTTGGGATCAAGTCCCCAAAGAACATCCTTATGATCCTTGGCTCATCCTCCAATCCATAATGAATGAATCAGATTCACTCGACCTCAACCTTTTGGCGGAAACATCTCACTGTGCTAACTCCATAAGTGGAATGTTCAATCGGTCTCATGCTTTGGGTAGAAAACACTCCATCTTGAATTCTTAAAATAAATCTGTCTAACTTGGACTAACATTCCTTAAATGGTGGTTGACGCTTAACGACCAACTCACGACATCCTTCTTGATGTTGTATGCTTCCATATCCTTCTTGCAATCCTCGAAACAATGGGCTACATTTGGCGTCTGCCTCCAATGTTGTAATCGAAATCTTCCTCAATCCAAAGTGTACGTCGAACGGTTTTAATCATTCCTCGATATCTTGTGGTCCCAACTTCTTTATCCTCTTCAGAAACGTCAAGATGTCTTGTTGGAACAGAATGGTGCTGGTGCGTCCATCATCTTGTAATACAGTCGAAATATCTCTACCACCAACGCGAAGCTTGAAACACTTGCTGAATCAATCAGGCTTGTACGGCTCCCTTTCTGGTACGTCTGAGCATAAGATGGATAAACTTGAGCAGCCGGAAAATAAGTGCATCTGAGTGTTCATATGCAGTCGGATCTCTTTGAACCGGATCATTACGAACAACGTCCACTTTGACATCGATAACACATAGATCCATTTATGTGTTCGATGTGTCGACTATGTCTCCTATAAATCCGAGCAAAAAGATATCAAAATCGGTAAGTGAACCCCACCCCGTCGAGCTTATCTTGGTGCGTTTGCTATGAAAGTTAAAAGTAAGGTGACTACCCATGACTATCTATTCTAAGATAAATGAACCAGCGAGCATATCCTTGCGACTCATTTTTGACTAGAAAAACTTTTGAAACAACTCCCATTACAGCATCATATAACCATGCTTTGATACCACTTTTGTGACACCCCCGATCTGGTCTAAGTACAAGTTGACTCGACCGGCCATGCAACAATTAAACAAGAACATGCACAACCAATCACTAGTAACTTAAACCAAACCGAGAGGCCACAATGTGTACATAAATGATTAACCCGAAGTTCCAAGAATAGATCAAGGTACCTTAGGCCAATCGCCTAACTACACATATCCTATTAGGTATAACCCAATGCTTTTCAACCCGACTGAGTAATACCCAATAGTTAGTTCGTCCGGACATGGACTAATATCATATGGAACTCGTACTTATAGAAGCTTTATTTAATACATTATATAATATTCTTTCAAAAGCATCTTACAAAATGTTAAGGATTAACCTCGAGGTTTTCGGTCAACAAACTTTATACATAGGATATATTAAAACTATTTTGCAAGGATAATAAAACTACCGCTGGCTAATCTTGTTCCTTCCAGTCCTAGAGTAAAGGTCTCCCGCCTACTGGTTACCTGCAACACAAATGAGTCATGAGTAACTAGTTTACTCAGTGAGTCTAATCCCACACCCCCCAACACATATTAATAATATCCCCAGCAGTCGACACCATTTGAATGCAGTGGAAATATATTCCATAATTATTATATATATAAGGCCTATCATTCCATCGATGTGAATCCTATTGTAAACATCACGTTCATGTCACCCGCCATTCACTCACATATCAATACACTATATATATACTAGACCCGATAAACCACAAAGGCTAACCGAGCCTAGTGAGTTAGCATTACCATCATCCTCGAACGTCCTTATGAACATTTGAGACTGCATCGTCATGCAGTACACGACCTCCAGGGTGTTACCCCATCATCGTGTCTTCATGACCTTGTTCCATTGGCAGGACCATGTCTTGGTAATGCGGGGACTTTAGGGAGAGTGAATATGATAAGACTTCACATGATTCATACTCATATACTTAATAATATACTTATATATTAGTAGTTGAGAACAAGTACTAAGGCTCGGGATAAACCTCAAATAATAGTTCATAATATTTCGTAAGTGTTTATAATATGTAAACACTTCGGAGTTTA